>WBNM01013056.1:0-95097 GCA_013399055.1 Ramphastos sulfuratus | reverse complement strand
GGGGCTGCTCTGCTCCAGGCCCTTCAGCAAGTTTTGTGGTCTCCGCTGTCCCTTCTCAAGCAGTTCCCTGTCCCTCCTGAACTGGGGAGCCCAGAACTGGACCTGGCTCTTACCAGGCAGAGCAGAGAGGGAGAAGAACCTCCCTTCCCCTGCTGGCCACACTCTCCTTAATCCCCACAGCTCTGGGTTGTGCTTCACACTCAGCCTACCTGTACCCATCCCCGGGTAGATTTCCAGTCCCAGTGTCATGGAGTTGTTTGGGATGGAAAAGCCCTCTGAGATCCGACCCTCAGTCCAGCACCACCCGCCCACTAAGCCATGCCCCCAGGTGCCATGGCACTCCTTCTGTGCTGGCTGAAAGCAGCACTCTGTGCTTCAAGGTTTAAGCACAGTGAAACACCTTCCCCAGTTCAAGGTGTGGCTTTTGCAGGACTCACAGTCGAGGTCGGTGGATCTGAGTCGTGTCACCAAGCTGCTGGAAGGTTCGGGCTCAGTAAGTAGGGCTGATGCCTCCTTACCTCAGCTGCACAGTGGGGATGGGGCTCAGGTGAATGTTCTACACCATCTCTGTAGCACTTGCCCTACATAAGCCAGGTGGCACTGCTGGCTTGGCCTGCAGACCACACAGCTGCAGAGTCTGGGGGGGATGTTTGAACACTTGTACGGGTGGGCAGGGTAAGAGAAAATGCTACCAGCAGTGCTCTGTGTGAAATACAGCATAGAACTGTTAGGGGTGGAAGAGCTCCCTGAGACCATCCAGCCCAGCCCCACCATGGGCCCCAAACCATGGCCCCAGTGCTGCAGCTTTCTGGAACACCTGCAGACAGGGGGACTCCAGCACCAGGCGTGGGGACTCCACCACCTCCCTGGGCACTCCACCACCTCCCTGGGTAGCCTCTGCCAATCCTTGACCACTCTGTCAGCAAAGAAATTGTTCCTCACCTCCAACCTAACCCTCCCCTGGCACAATTTCCTCTGGTTGCATCACCTGTTGTCCTGTCACCTCTGCATGTAAGCCAGGATGGCCTCACAAGGCAGTTTCCCCCTGAAACAGTAAAAAGAAGACAAGAGGCTGTGCCTCTGGAAACCAGCTGGTTTCTGGTTCTAGCTGATCTGGGAGATTTTAGTGCTGACACCTCCAGAAACAGAAATGCTGGCAGTTACTGGAGGTATGTCAGGAATTTGTGTCGTTGCCCAAGTTAACTGCTAACAGTTTTACAGGGAGGGGGTTTGGAGGAAGGAGAAATAGACAAAGGTCAGAGCTGAGCAAATACAACTGCCTAGAAACACAGCAGAGTGTAAGCTCAGAGTCATGGACCAGTAGGGCTTGGAAGGCACTTCTGGAGATCATCCAGTCCAACCCCCCCTGATGGAGCAGGATCACCTGGGGCAGGTCTCATCCAGGAATACATCCAGGTGGGTTTGGAATGTCTCCAGAGATGGAGACTCCACAGCCTCTCCGGGCAGCCTGGATGCAAGGTGGAGCAGAGGAGGTTCCATGTGAACGTAAGGAAAAGCTTTTTCCCTGTGAGGGTGCTGGAGCCTGCAGCAGGCTGCCCGGAGAGGCTGTGGACTCTCTCTGGAGACTTCCCAAACCCATCTGGATGTGTTCCTGCGTGACCTGCCCCAGGTGATCCTGCTCTGGCAGGGGGGTTGGACTGGATGGTTTCTGTAGGTCTCTTCCAACCCCTCTGGTGCTGTGGCCTTATGTGAGTTCTGCAGAGCACTGGCACTGCTTCGCTGCAGCCTGCTCCCTGCAGCTCCCTTTGCACGCATCTGTGACACGTCTGGGCTGGCGTCGGTTTTCTTAGCTGACTTGCACAGGCTCCCAAAGAACTGCAGAGAAGGAGCCCACACATCTGGACACTAAGCAGGGGTTTTGAAAGCCTGGGCAGTTGCAAGAGCACAGGCTCCATGCTTAGAAATGAGATTTAATCAAGGAGCTAATCCTGCTGCAAAGCACCTTCAGGATTCTCTTGTGATTCTTTTTTAATGTGGTTTCCATGTTCACGAAAGCTTTAAAGAGGATAAACAGAATCATTTCATGTTCCTGCAATTAAAACCTGCTCTTTTGCTCTTTTACTGTAGAGAGACTTGGAAAAGGAGCAGCTGAAAGCTCTGAAGAAGGTTGTCAAGCATTTTGAACCTGGGCTGGTATCCTTTCTGCCACTGCAGAGCTCTTGGACTGGTGGTGCTTTGTGGCTGCCCAGCAGAGGAGGGTGTTGGGCTGCCACACAGAAGCAGGGGTGGCCACACAGTGTCCTCATCACTGGCCTCTTGTGCACACACAGCCAGGGCTGGGAGCTCAGCAAGAGCCCTGGGTGCTAGCTGCACTTGCCACAAGTCTCAGCCTCCTGCCCAGTGAGTTCAGCTGCTAAGGGACCTCTGCCAGATCTGCAAGGTTGATTCCTGGAGCAGTGAGGCTGCTCCATGGCCCCAGAATTTTGCCTCACTGTAGCAGGTAGCTGTGAGAGCACTGGTCTGGCCCTGTATGCACTGTGCTGGGTACAGTTCTCAGCTTTCCCCTCTAATTCAGAGCTGTGCAAACTATCTGATTTCCTTCACTGGAGAGTAAAAGCCCCTCAAGGATCTGGCCCAAGTAATGGACATTGTGAACCTGTGTGCAGACAAAGTGAATGAGCAAGAGGCTTTCACTGAGCCTTTGTGTCAGCTCATCAGATTATGTGGGTAAGTTCTTCAGCCCTCCTGGGGGTTCAGACACTGCTTATCAGCACAGAACTCTGGACCTGTTGGGGTTGGAAAAGCCCTCAGACACCCGTGGATAGCGTTGATGTGTTTTGTGAGGCAGCTGGCAGAGCCTGGGAGCCTGCAGGGCAGCTCTTAAATCACCTTCCAGAGCTCTCCCTGAGCTCTGCGTTCCCCGAGGCCAGTTCCTGCTGGCAGGAAGGAGGAACCCACAGCAGCAATTCAGCATCTGTGGAGCTCCCTATTGCATCAGCCAAGGCTCTGTGTGACTCGTCCTCAGCATTCCCCAAGGCGTCTTCTTGCCTGAGAATGGTTCTGCTTCAAACATTCCCCAGCCAGCTCCTGCTGGGGTTATGGTTTACTGCTTCAAACAGGCTCTCTGAGTGAGCTTAATAACCTGAGGTGACACCAGGGCACTTTAATACTTGAAGGTAAGCTTGAGGGCATGAGAAACCATGTGGACAAAGAACCACAACAGCTGGAGGCTTGGAGGTTTATTGCATGAATTTTTGGATGTCTTTGTTGTTGTACTGTACTTGAAGTTAGGTGCAGACACAATCTGGGTCTTACCCAGAGCTGTAAGCAGCCTTCTCCTCATAACTATTCTGAATAAAGTCACCTGTGGAATGCTTGTAACTGCAGCCACTGCTGCATTTAACTGCAGCTGGAGAGAAGAAAGGGAGGAGTCAATCACAGAAGGGTTTTGGTTAGAAAAGTCCTTTAAGGTCACAAAGTCCAACCATTCTCCAGCTCTGCCAAGGATGCCAGGCAGAAAACAAGTGGCAGAGTAAACCAGGTAAATCCAACAGGTTTCTACACAGCTTCTTCTCAGCTTTGGCTGTGAGAGAGACACAGAACTTCTCATCTCTTGGTTGTGGGAAACCTCTCCCCTGGCTCTCTTGGTTCCCTGGGCAGCAGCAGCAGCAGTCTCCTGCTTTGGTTTGCTGCCAGGTGGTGGATCAGGAGAAGGTGCATCAGGTTGTTTGGATCTGCTGGTGCAAGAGCTGGGCAAAGCCAAGGGGAAGGTTTAGTGTCCATAAAATGTTGTGAGGAGGACTTCTCCCTCAGGGCAGCTCAGCAGCCATGGTGGTTTCTGCAGGCAGTGTCTGCTGGCAGAGTGCAGCCCTGGGGTTGGCTTCAGTTGGTGTGCTGTGGAACTCCCCCCACACCTCATCTGCTGCTTCATGTACAGAGAACAGCCTTGTGTGCTGCAGCAGCTTGGGGCAGCAAGGCTTTGCTCAGCTCCAGCACCAGCTTCTAAAGCAGCAGAGGAGCAGACTCAGGATTGCTTAGATCTCACAGGCCCTAAGTCCAAGAAAAGAGATGGGCAGCAGGCTTGGAACCTCCCCAGCTTCCCTGGGCAGCCTGGTCCAGTGCCTCCCCACCCTAATGGGCAGGAATTGCTTCCTCATGGCTCATCTCAATCCAGCTGCTGCCAGCTTGAAGCCATCCCCCCTTGCCCTGTCGCTCCAGGCCTCTGTCAAAATTGCCAAAACGTAGCTGCCACGTGATGGGCCTGGGATGAGCACTGCAAAGGATGTGTTTGTGCTGGGAAAGGTGTCCTGAGGCACCAGAGAAGCAGGGCAAAGCCACTGAGCTTTCCTGGTGATGTGACTACAGAAGCAGAGTCACGAAGAGTAGAGGCTGGCAGAGACCTTTGCAGATCCTGCACTCCAGCTCCCATGTGGAGTGTCCACCTGCAGTGTTTGCAGCACTGCTCTGAAGTTTTCCAATCTCATTTGCAGGTTGCCCTTCCTAAAGAAGAAATTCTCTGATGAGATGAGCTACTCTGAGACAGCTTCCAAATGCATTGCCCAGCTGGGTGAGTGACCCATGTGCCAGGAGGAACTGGTTATTGTGCCATACTGAAATGAACAGGAGCATCAGCACCATCTCCTGGGCAAACGTCAGCCCTTCCTTCCTTTATCCATCCACTCCTCTGCTTTGTAGTGTTAGAAACCACTCTGCTGTGCAGCTGACCTGGCAGCAGCCATGGGAGATAATTTTGTCCCTACAGCTAAGAACTGAGCCTGTCTTGAGCCTGTGTATTGCTCTGAGAAGCTGATGTATTGCTCTGAACTCTGAGGCCTGGGGTAAGGGCAGCAGGCAGCCTTCCTGCCCTGTCACACCCAGCTGGGAGAAGCTGGAGGAGGGGAGACTGAGACTGAAGATGAGGAAGAAATTCTTGGCAGTGAGGGTGGGCAGACACTGGCACAGGTTGTGCAGGGAGGCTGTGGATGTCCTCTCCCTGGAGGTGTTCAAAGCCAGGCTGGATGGAGCCTGGAGCAAGCTGTGCTGGTGGGCGGTGTCCCTGCCCCTGGCAGGGGCTGGAGCTTTGCCAATGCCTTTTTGGGTCTGTCTCTGGCAGGATATCTGATGAGGGTGCCCAGCTCTCGAGTGAGGACAGAGATCTGCCAGTGTGTTGTTAGCTTCTATGACACAGAGCCACCAAGGAAGCTGCAATCAGGTAAAGCACAGCTCCAGTACCACAGGGAATTAAGTGGTTTGTGATCCCAGCTCCTTTGGAATGGCTTTTAATTAGCTGTGGGGCTAATTGTTCTTTATAACTTTAACTCTTTATAAGTTTGCTGGCAACACCAAGCTGGGCAGAGTGGCTGCCACGCTGCAGAGTTGTGCTGCCATTCAGAGAGACTTAGGCTGACATAGGCTGAGAGTTGGGCAGGGAGNTGCATTCCTGTGTGACCTGCTCTGGGTGATCCTGCTCTGGCAAGGGAGCTCGACCAGATGATCTTTTGAGGTCCCTTCCAGCCCCTGACATTCTGTGATTATATGGTTCTATGATTCTATGATTGTTCAGTGGATCAGAATGTTCACAGAGTCACAGATTGCATTGGGTTGGAAGGGACTCTCCAAGCTCATTTTGTCCACCCTCCCCTGTGCAGGCAGCAGGGACAGCTCCAACTGGATCAGGCTGCCCAGGGATACATCAAGTCTGACCCTGGATGTCTCCAGGGATGGGACCTCTACCACATCCCTGGGCAGCCTGTTCCAGTATGTCACACCCTCATTGTGCAGAGCTTCCTCCTGCAAGTGACCTTCTCCCTGTGTTTCCTGTATTAGCTGTGGAGGAGGAGTGTGAGCAGGAATGTGCCTGTAGCAATCCGTCCTCAGAGCCTGCAGTGAGCTCAGCAGTGGACAAGAGGTTATCTATGACACTTATGGCATCAGGAGGAAAGACCATCCACAAAATGGGAACTTGGCACAAGTTCCCTGAAATGTGGGCAGTGGAGGGAAACCCAGCAGCTGGCACCACAACTCTGGGAAGGGAAATGTGATTTTCACTTTTGTACAGGCAGCCTGGAGGGCAGCAGCTCTGCTGCTGCTGCTGGTGAGGGGCAGAGCTGAGCCCATCTGAGTGTGACTGAGTTCACACTATGGCCTAAATGGGGCCAGGAAAGGTTCAGGTCGAAGATCAGGGATTGGAACAGGAGTCCCCATCCCTGGAGGTGTTCAGAAGTGTGTGGCCATGGCACCTGGGGCCATGGTTTAATGGCTGTGGTGGTGCTGGGTTGGTGGTTGGACTTGTTCCATCATCTGGTATGAGGGAGCAGAGCCAAACTCCCACCTGGCTCCAGCCTCCTTTTAAGAGAGTTGTAGAGAGCATTGAGGTCTCCTCTCAGCCTCTTCCTCCCCTCAGGTCTGTTGGCTGTGCTGAGCTCTGACAGTTTTGCTGATTCCTTTCTGTTGCTTTTAGTTGTTTGGTTTCAGTTGGATTTAGGCCTAGGGCAGCTCTCCAGGATGGGTCTCAGAGTTGTGACTGTTCCCAGTGTCCTCACTGAGGCTGTTCTGTGCAGGTTACCAGCCAACGAGTGCCAACTACAAAATCCAGATGGCTGAGCTGGCAGGCTTAGCAGAAACCCTGGTTTTGTCCCTGGCCTTGGTAGAGAACCAGCTCCTGGAGAAGCTGTGGGTGCTGAGGGCTCTCCAGCACCTCTCCAGCTCTGGTTAGTACAAACTCTTCTGCCAGCAGCTCATTGTCTTGCATGGTTTGTTCTCTGAGGAGGCCTAAAGCAGTGAGTGCCCTGCAGGGCATCAGTGACTCAGGTTGCTGTTTCAGGAGCAAACTGCAGGCTGATGCTGAAGGCCCAAGCTGCCAGCAGGCTGTGCCTGTACCTGGGTGATGCTGACCCCTCAGGACTGCTGCTCCTCCACTCCTCAGACATCCTCTGCAGCCTCTTAGAAAACACCTCCAGAGAGGAGGTTGTTCAGCAGCTCAGCAGCTTGGAATGTGTCTAGTAAGTACTGAGAAGCATTTTCTGCATGAATGTTGTCCTCTGGAGACAGCTCCAGCACTGGTGTGCTGCAGCATCCTATCTGAAGTGCATCGAGAGAAGGCAGAGCCAGGGGAGGAGACCTCTCATTAAGGCCTTGTTCAGCTCTCATTATGAACAGCTCTGACGGTGCAGGGCAGAGTCAAGCATCACTCAGACCCTCAGGCATCTGTTTCTGTTCCAGTGAGTTAAATACCACTGTGGGCTGTGGCTGGAAAGTGCCCAGCAAAGAAAACCCTGGGGGTGCTGGGTGACAGCAGCTGGAGGTGAGCCAGGGTGTGTCCAGGTGGCCAAGAAGGGCACCAGAGCTTGGCCTGGATCAGCACTGGAGTGGGCAGCAGGAGCAGGGCAGGATTGTGCCCTGCACCCAGCACTGGATTTATGCTTCCCCATTTCATCACGAAGTGTTTCTCCCTCAGTTAAACCCTCGGACGCTGAGCAGCATGGAGCTGAGGGAGGAGCTGCAGACCCGCAGGTGTCTGTAAGTGGAACGTGAAGAGGTGAGCTGCATCTCACTCTCTCCTCAGTGCCCTGAAGGCAGCGTTTGTGGAGCTGCTGCTGCGGGGGCCCGGCCGGGCTGAGCGGCAGCTGCGGAACGACCTCTTGGTGCTGGCCTCCTTGGTGGCCGCAGGCGCTGCAGCAGCCATGCTGGTGAGTGCACACAGCAGAGCTCTGGCGCTGCGCTTGCTCGGCTCTGGGCTGCTGCTTGCTCGGCTCTGGCGCTGCGCTTGCTCGGCTCTGGGCTGCTGCTTGCTCGGCTCTGGCGCTGCGCTTGCTCGGCTCTGGCGCTGCGCTTGCTTGGCTCTGGCGCTGCTGCTTGCTCGGCTCTGGGCTGCTGCTTGCTCGGCTCTGGCGCTGTGCTTGCTCGGCTCTGGGCTGCTCGCCCCAGGCGGGGATTGTCCCCTGCCACTCAGTGCTGCGGGGGCCACACCTGGAATGCTGCCTTCAGTTTTGGGCCAGGAAAGACAGTGAGGGTCTGGAGCAGGGCCAGAGAAGGGCAAGGAAGCTGGGGAAGAGTCTGGAGAACAGGGCTGGGGAAGAGCAGCTGAGGGCCCTGGGGGTGTTTAGCGCAGAGAAGAGGAGGCTGAGGGCAGAGCTCATTGCTCTCTGCAGCTCCCTGAGAGGAGGCTGCAGCCAGCTAGGGGTTGGTGTAGCTTTCCAAAAGCCTGCATGGACAGGACAAGGGCAATGGTTTGAAATGAGAGCAGAGCAGATTGAGGCTGGATATGAGGAACAAGTTCTGCACCAGGAGGGTGTTGAAACACTGACACAGGTTGCCCAGGGAAGTGGTTGAGGCCCCATGCCTGGAGATATCCAGGGTGAGGCTGGAGAAGGCTCTGAGCAAGTTGCTCTAGTGGAGGATGTCCCTGCTGAGTGCAGGGGGTTGGACTGGATGAGCTTTGGAGGACCCTTCCAACCCAAACCGTTATATGATTCTGATTCCAGTAGTGAATTCCTGTGCTTGAGACTTCCCCAGGCAAGTTCAGATTTACACTGCATGAGACAGGTTTCAGTGTCCAAGAGCTTGGTCTCTTCTTTGATACAGTTCTCTTTGTTGTGCCATGGGTACATCAAACTCTGTACTCTGGAGGGGAGAGAAAGCAAACCCACAGTGCAGTCCTGTGCCTTACCCTCCCTGGATTCAGCTGCATTAATGTCTGTTTTTTTCTGTGCCTCTTAGGAAAGTGGATTTGCAAAGCTGTTAGTAGTGCTTGCAACCTTTACTGAAGGTAAGAGAGTTCCTACCCCATAATGATGCCACTTGGATCTAGTTCAGCATTCTTGGTGACTTGGCTGTCATTTCCTTCCCAGCTAAAATTCCCAATCCCTTGCTAAAAGGTCTTAAACTGACCAACTCTCCTGAGGACTTTGAGATGAAGAAGTTACTATTCAATGTCATAGGAGTCTTATCTACAGCCCCCTGTGCTGCACAGGTGAGTTGGAACTGAACAGGAGGCAGGAAGCAAGGTCCAAAGGGTCACAGGAGCCTTGTGCTAACCTGCTGGAGGGGACTGAAATCACAGATTCCTAGAACCACAGAATGGGTTGGGTTGGAAGGGACCTCAAAGCCCATCCAGCCCTAGCCCCCTGCCGTGGGCAGGGACACCTCCCACCAGCACAGCTTTCTCCAGGCCTCATCCAACCTGGCCTTAAACACCTCTGGGGAGGAGGTAGCTACAGCCTCCCTGGGCAACCTGTGCCAGGGACTCACCAAATCAGCTGTTCTCCAAATCTAGAGTTCCTACAGAGCTTGAGATCAAGTTCTGCTGCTTTGGAAGCTGCTACAGCTACAAGTTAGAAGGCAGGACCATGGCAGAAGAATGAGGAGAGCGGTGCTGACCTCCGCACACCACATTCGGTGTGGATGCTACAGAATGCAACTAGAGTTTGTCTGCACTTGCAGAGCTCACAACATCCTTTCTCATAACAAATCATCTCCATGGTGCAGGACAGCTGCAGGTGAATCTCTGCTGTATCTTTGCTGCTGAAACCTGCAGCTACCTCTCTTGCTCTTTCCCTGCAGCTTCTCCGTGACAGCGATGTGATGCCAGCCTTGCTGTCTTACGTCAGACCAAGCCAGAAGCCTGGGGCTCGTGACTGGTCTGCTGCCCAGTATGAAGAACTACAGCTTCATGCAATGGCTGTTTTAGCTTCTGTGGCTCCTGTGTTGGTAGAGAAATTCCTGTCCTGCCAGGCAAACACTCTGCTCCTGCTCTTCCTGGAGTGGTGCCTGGACCAAGGTCAGGAGCTGCTCATGGCTTCATGGATCCAGAGCACCTAGCTTTGGAAAGGAACTCACAGATCATCTAGTTCCAACCCTCCTGTCAAAACATCAAAAGTCCTCCTTGTGATTGCTCCACAGATGCTTTCTCTGGCCAAGGCAACAGTTTCCATGCAAGAGGAGGCCGTGGCAGCAAGCTGGCCCAGATGCGCTACGGCCTGAGGGTGCTGCGCTCCGTCGTGCCCCTCTGCCATGGGGCAGTCAGCCTCAGCCTGTGTGACCAGGGGGCAATCAGCCAGCTGCTGGGTAAGGCACAGCTTGCATTGGTGCCCCTCTGCCATGGGGCAGTCAGCCTCAGCCTGTGTGCCCAGGGGGCAATCAGCCAGCTGCTGGGTAAGGCACAGCTTGCATTGGTGCCCCTCTGCCATGGGGCAGTCAGCCTCAGCCTGTGTGACCAGGGGGCAATCAGCCAGCTGCTGGGTAAGGCATAGCTTGCAATGCTCTGCTTCAGTGAGGGCAGTTCTGGCTGCTGTGCTGCTTTTGCTGCTGAGTCACTGAAAGCCCTCAGTGGCTTCAAGATGTCTTTGTTTTGGGGCTGGATTTTATTCAGCACAGGGACCTGAGTGAATGAAGCAAAGCAGGCAGCTGTGGGAGCCTTGGTGTTGGACTTCAGAATGAAAGCTGCCCCTGCACCCAGCTCACCCAGCCCAACAGTGCTCTGACTCTGCCAAGGCTGGGGCTAAGCCATGGCCCTCAGCACCACAGCTCTGCCTCTGGGAAACACCTCCAGGGATGGGCATTCAGCCACCTCCCTGGGCAGCCTGTGCCAGGCTCTGAGAACCCTTTCAGTCAAGAAGTTTCTTTTCATGTCCAGCCTAACCCTCCCCTGGAGCAACCTGAGGCTTTTGAGGACATTCACATCTATAAAATTTGTTCATTTCCAGACATCCTAAAGTACACTGCAGACAAATCTAAAGAGCAGGAGGATGCCATCCTGCTGGAAATCCAAGCTGATCTCTTGTTTCTTCTGTCTGCTCTCTGTGACAGTGATCTCCACAGGAAGGTATTTGTCTCATGAGCCCCCACTGTGCCCAGAGCCTGCAGACAGGCTGTGTTTTCACTGGGAGGATGCTGTGCATCACCCCAGACACTGATCACAGAGAGTGTCTCCTGCTGGCACAAGTGGGCCACATTTACTGCAGTGCACATGGCTGAGGCTTAGCTTTGCACTCCCAGCTGTAGCTCTCAGTAAGCTCTCTCAATTAAAGCTGTGCTGCTTTAATGAACTTTTCCACAGGAACTCTTCAACCCTGAAGGAGTGGATCTCCTCATCTCACTCCTTCAGATGGATCCAAGGAAGATACACAGTGGAGTGGGCCACAACCACCTCCTCTTCACAGCCCTCGACTGCCTGTGGTCAGTGAAGTGCTTCAGAGTGTTCAGAAGTGTGAACTGCTTGTGCTGGGCTAGAAATGTTTCAGAGAGAACTGTCAGCAAATAGCAGCAGAGAGGATAGGAGAAGCTGACCTGCTGAAGCAGAGGTTGATAAATGCATTGAAAGGCAGATTTTGGTTGTCTGGAGGAAAGGATCCCTCCAGCTCCTCTGGCAATGACCACGAGTGAGGAAATGAGGGCAGGAAGCAACAGCACCATGGATGTTGGGCTTGTGGGCACTTGAAGGGCATATGAAGATCCTGCATCACTCTATGATCATGTGGGGACAGGCTGGGGGAGTTGGGGCTGTGCAGCCTGGAGAAGAGAAGGCTGCAGGGAGACCTCAGAGCAGCCTGCCAGGGCTTGAAGGGTGTTACAGGAGAGCTGGGAAGGGACTTCTGACAAGGGCTGGGAGTGACAGGATGAGAGGGGATGGATTCAGACTGGAAGCAGCTGGACTGAGATGAGCCATGAGGAATCAATTCCTGCCCAGGAGGGTGGGGAGGCACTGGGACAAGTTGCCCAGAGAAGCTGTGGAGGCTCCCAGGCTGGCAGTGTACCAAGACAGGTTGGCTGAGGCCTGGAGCAAGCTGGGCTAGCAGGAGGTGTCCCTTGGAACTGGATGATCTTGGAGGCCCCTTCCAAGCCAAACCATTCTGTGAGTCTGATTTGAAGCTGGGAGAAGCAGCCCCTGCTGCCACAAAAGCCTTCCTCATCTCACCTCAACTGTGGTGGCACAAAGTGTGACAGAGCCCTGCGACAGGCTGGGTCAGGGATGTTCCTGGGCTGTGTTTGAGCCTTTCTCACTTAGCCTTAGCTCAACTCCAGGTCCTAGTCCAGGTCATTGTGAAGCTGCCATGTTCTGTGGGCTGCTACAAGCAAGGTGTGTGTCCTGCACAGAAGGAAGCAGTAATTAGGGAGCCTTTAGTGGCAGTGTGAGAGGCAGTGAACAGGATTCCCCTGCTGCTGGAGGTGTGTGGCACAGCAAACACATTTCTGCATGGGTGGGATGCAGGAGGTGAAACTTCCAACTGCCCCCACACAGTGCAGTGGTCTCTTTTGAAGGTCTTGTGTGCTTGGCTGCCCCACTGCAGAGGATTCTTTTCTGCAGAGACAAGGCATTGGCCTGCTCCTGGACTTGCTGGCAGTGAGTACTGAGATTGCTTTTGTCGAGAGGTGAAAGAGGGAGGAAAACCAGAGGGAATGGCAGCATTCCTGGGCTAGGATCTCCTCACTCTGCTCCAGTACCAACACGAAGAGCTGTGTGTGTCACACTCCAGGGTTCCTGCTCAGAGCAGAGCAGCTCCTTCATGAGGCAGGGCTTCTCCCTGGGGCTCTGATTTAAAGGGAATATTTGACAGAGGGAGTTGGAACTTTGTCTAAATCATCTTGTTGTGAAAAGCAGCACTCACAGTGTGCTCTTGTTCTGGGTGACTTTGAGGCTGTGGAGCCTGGAGAAGAGCAGCCTGAGGGGAATCTGATCAATGCTGCAAGGGTGGCTGGCAGGAGCTTGGGACCAGGCTTTGCTCAGTGGTG
This sequence comes from Ramphastos sulfuratus, assembly GCA_013399055.1. Lineage (NCBI taxonomy): Eukaryota > Metazoa > Chordata > Aves > Piciformes > Ramphastidae > Ramphastos > Ramphastos sulfuratus. The sequence goes on along the minus strand of WBNM01013056.1, from coordinate 82,407 downwards.
CCAGTGCCAGGACAAGGGGTAGGGGGCACAAAGTGGCACATCAGAAGTTCATCTGAACATGAGAAGGAACTTCTGTAATGTAAGGCTGCTGGAGCCCTGAAGTGCTGGTGAAGTCTCCATCTCTGGAGACATTCCAAACCCACCTGGTCCTGTTCCTGTGTGACCCTCTCTGGGTGACCCTGCCTTGGCAGGGAGGTGGACTGGCTGATCTCCAGAGGTCCCTTCCAGCCCCTTCTGTGACAGGGAGAGCCTGCAGTAATTGACTGCACACTACCCAGTTTCTTTGGTTTGTTGGTTTTCTTTTCCCCCTCACCCAGCTAAAGCAGAAGACCCTCTGCAATACCATCCTGGGCATCTTGGTTGAGTTTTGTGACAACCCCAAAACCACTTCACACATCAGCAGCTGGCGAGGGGAGAAAGAGCAAACTGCAGGCAGCCTTCTGCTGGAGCTCTGGAGGCAGGAGGAGCTGGAGCTGGGTGTCAGGAGGGACCCATGGGGCAGGATTGTTGGTAAGTTTTGTGGTGCCTGTGAGGCTGTGAGCAGCTGCTGGATGAAGGACAGCAAAGGCAGAGTCTGCCTCTTCCCTCTGAACCCTGCTGACAGTAAGTGACAGTGTTCAGAGACTGAGGATGGAGTTCAAGCCCCAAAGACCTTCAGCCGTTGTGTTTAGAGTCTGACCCCTCCATGGCACTTCCTGCACCAGCTGGGAGTGCCCCAGGTGGTGCCCAGCAGCATGACTGGATCTGGAGCTCTTCCAATGCTGGCCAGCTCAGCTACCCCAGCTCTGGCACAGAGGGCAGCCCTTTTTGTGCTGCTAGGAGGTGTGAGGAGGGAGCTCTCTTCTCAGCCCCTGGGCCCTGCTAATTAGTATCTCCTGCTCCCAGCTTCCTGGCCAAGCTATCACCATTATGTGCATGGTAGACACAAATTAAGACAGAGCTGGAGCAAGCATCCCAGAGCAGGAGGAGTCCATAGCAGCCTGCTGAAGATCTTCACTCTGTGCTACCCAGGCAGCATTTCCTCTGAGTTATCAGCTCTGGGGGCACACAAACCTCTTAACTCTTTTGCTCTGCTTTTTGTCTGTTGAAATGATTAGACATGAAGCAACCCATGGCTGGCAGCTTCCAGAGACAGCAGGAGGTGGTTCCCCTGCCTGCCACCTGCCCCAGCTTTGCCATCATGGAAGTGTCAGAGAACGCTCGGGCCAAGCTCTACTGCTTGTTCTGCAAGTTAGGTGAGACATGGGAGTGGCCTCCTCGGTGCCACCTTGTGAACCTCACCCTGGTCACTGGCAATCAACACAAGTCACTGGGGAAGGCCAAGGGACCCTGCAGATGTATCACAGAGTCCTACCATGGGTTGGGTTGGAAGGGACCCTCAGGACTGTCCAATTCCAGCCCACCCAGTGCCGTGGCTGCATGAGAAGAGTGTCTGCAGGGCTGCCTGCACCTGGCTGTGTGACAGGAGGAGGTGTCTGTCTGCCAGGATGCTGTGGTGGTGTTCCTGGTGCTGGCAGTGCTGCCCTGCTCCATGTTCTTGCAGGTTTTGGAGCCTTGCCTGGCTTATCAGCTCAGGATTTTGTCACCCTTGCCATCGTACGGCGCTACCTGGACTTCAAAGTGAGTGCTGGGCAAGGTCTGCTGCAGCTGCAGTGCAGAGCCAGGGGCCTGGGCTCGGGGGGGCAGCATCCAACCAGCCCCTGAGAGATGCCACCCACCGGTGGCACAGGGCACCTCTGCTTTCACGGGGAGAACAGACCAGTTACTAAAATCCTACAATGGGTTGGGTCAGAAGAGACCTTCAAGATCATCTGGTTCCAACCCCCTGCAGTGGTGGGAGCAGCTGAGGGCCCTGGGGGTGTTGAGTGTGGAGCAGAGGAGGCTGAGGGCAGAGCTCATTGCTCTCTGCAGCTCCCCAAGAGGAGGCTGCAGCCAGCTGGGGTTGGGCTCTGCTCCCTGGGAACAAGGGACAGGAGGTGAGGAAATGGCCTCAGGTTGTGCCAGGGGAGGGTTAGTTTGGACATGAGAAGAAACTTCTTGACTGAAAGGGCTCTCACAGCTGGCACAGGCTGCCCAAGGAGGTGGCTGAATGCCCATCCCTGAAGGTGTTTCCAGAGGCAGAGCTGTGGTGCTGAGGGCCATGGCTTAGCCCCAGCCATGGCAGAGTCAGAATGGTTGGGCTGGGTGAGCTGAAAGAGCCTTTCCAGCCAAAACCATTCCACGATTCCTTGTGCCTGCAGAAAAAAAGAGCAGGGTAAACCTTGCAGGATCTTTAGCTTATGCCAATTTTCTGCTTAGAAACAAAGCCTGGGAGAGCCTGAAGTGTTCAAGAACCACCCAGGCTCAGCCCTCAGCTGACATCTGTGGTGTCTATGTGCCAGGGTGCACTTTGCTCTGCTGAAGGACACAGTTTGGGAGTCTAAGCAGCAGCCAGCAGGACACACACTGCCCTCTTCTCCTGCTGTCCTGAGCTATCTGCAGCTCTGGAGTCATCTGAGTTCTGCAGTTACCAGCACCCTGTCACTCATCTGTGGAGCCCAGCTTGGTCCTCAGCAGTCTGAGGAGGGTTATCATGAAAGAATTCGGCATAAAGACTAAAGTCTATCCTGAAAACAGCACAGTGAGGAGCAAGATGTTTGCTCCATCATGGTTGGAAAATTTGGAGCTAAAACAGTGAGACAAATACCAAGAGCTGTGGTTTGTGTTTCACACACAGGTTGCAGAAGTTTGGAGTGAGCTGTGTGAAGAACTGAAGGGAGAATTCAAACTTGTTAGGCCAGATGAGGAAGCCTTGAGAGTGATCTCAGAGGGATCAGAAAGCATTGGGAGAATGGTTGCTGCTGTGCAGGCTGAAGTGCTTGACAACCAACAGCAGCAAGAGATCCAAGAGGAGGAGAGAACATATGCAAGGGTAAGGCACAGGCAGGGCAGAGCTCATGGAGGCTTGCTGGGGTTTGGCTAATTTCTCACAGATAGCCAGAGAGCTGTTGGGCTGGAGAAGCCCTCTGAGATCACCCAGTGCAGCCAGCAGCCCAACAGCCCCAAGGCCACTAAACCTTGGCCCCAGGTGCCACAGCCACAGGGCTGCAATGCTGAGGGTGCCCTGGCTGGGCACTGCCTGAAGGCAGTTTGATGTCCCAGCAGTGAAGCAGTTCAGTTGAACAAGGTTCACCTCAGCTGCCCCAGCTGGTGTCCCTTTGCCAGTTCCCAGAGAGCAGCACGGGGCAGTGGAGCAGCCTGCAGCAGGGATGCAGCAGCAGTGCTCTGAGGGCCAACAGAAGCCCAACTTAGTGTTGTGGAACTGGAGAAGCATTTTGGGCAGAAAAGACCTTCAGAACCATGAGTCCAAGCACCCTCTACCTCTGCTCTGCCCAAACCATTCCAGCAGAGAGCTGAGGGAAGCTCAGAGGACAGCAGCACAGCTTGTGAACCTGCCTCTCTTGCAGATCAAAGCCACACAGAAGCAGAAAGAAATGGTGAACAGGTCCTGGGAGAGCTTCTTGGCTCGGACATCCAACTTCGAGGCACTGAAGGTAAGAGCTGGGAGCAGAAGGGACTTCCCCACTGCAGGTCTGGTAACTGTAGAGCTCCAGACACATCTCTTAGTGAACCAGGGGATAATCAGTGGCAGGTAGAGTGAATTCCATGTGCACACTGACACAGAAGAGTGATGTGCCCATCCAGAGGAGGCCACCAAGGTGACCCGAGGGCGGGAACACACCTGGTGTGGGGACAGGCTGGGAGAGTTGGGGCTGTTCAGGCTGGAGAAGCTCCAGGGAGACCTTAGAGCAGCCTGCCAGTGTTTAAAGAGGGGTTCTGGACAGCTGGGGAGGGATTTTTGACAAAGACCTGCAGTGACAGGAGGAGGGTGATGGCTTCAGAGTGGCAGCAGCTGGACTGAGATGAGCCATGAGGAAGCAATTCCTACCCATGAGGGTGGTGAAGTACTGGCACAGGTTGTGCAGAGCAGCTGTGGAGGCTCCAAGGCTGAAGTGTTCAGGGCCAGGCTGGCCAGGGCCTGGAGCAAGGTGGGCAAGCCACTGAACCCTGTCCCCAGGTGCCATGGCCACAGCTTTCTGGAACACCTCCAGGGATGGGGACTTCACCACCTCCCTGGGCAGCCTGTGCCAATCCCTGACCACTCTTGCTGCAAAGATATTTTTCCTCATCTCCAACCTAACCCTCCTCTGGCACAATTTTGGGCCCTTTCCTCTCATTCTGTCACCTGATCCTGGGGAGAAGAGCCCAAGCCCACCTGGCTGCAGCCTCCCTTCAGGGGCAGAGCCCAGTCAGAGCCCAGCAGAGCTGTCAGCTCCTTACAGATGCTCTGGCAAGGTAACTGACACTACTCAGTTGGATTGAAACGGTTTTTGCCTTTTTTTCTGACTCTCTTCAGAAGGTAAAAAGGCTGCAGGAGAAGTCAGTAGAGGCTCCCAGGCTGAAATCCAAGCCTCAGACAGAAGCAGCCCATTCTGCTCCCAGGAAGGGCCTGGGGGGCACAGTAAGTACACCCGCAGTGGTGGTTGGGTTTCACCATCTGTCAGTGGGTTTGGGGTTCCTCTGGCTGGCTCTGTGCTGCTGCCCTCTGCCTTTAGCAGTGTTCCTGCTGACAAGCTCCAAGCAGGTAAGAACCAACCTGTGTCCCCTGCAGGGCATCACTCTCCCTGCTGACAGAGAATCACAGAATGAGCCCTTTCAGCTCACCCAGCCCAACCATGCTCTGCCAGGGCTGGGGCTAAGCCATGGCCCTCAGCACCACAGCTCTGCCTCTGGGAAACACCTCCAGGGATGGGCACTCAGCCACCTCCTTGGGCAGCCTGTGCCAGGCTCTGAGAACCCTTTCAATCAGAAGTTTCTTCTCATGTCCAACCTAACCCTCCCCTGGTGCAGCTTGAGGCCATTTCCTCTCCTCCTGTCACTTGTTCCCAGGGAGCAGAGCCCAACCCCAGCTGGCTGCAGCCTCCTCTCAGGGAGCTGCAGAGAGCAATGAGCTCTGCCCTCAGCCTCCTCTTCTCCACACTCAACACCCCCAGGGCCCTCAGCTGCTCCTCCCTAGTCCTGTTCTCCAGAGCCCTCAGCAGCTTCCCACAGTTGTGGACAAAAGCAAGGAAGAGCTGAGTCCTTTTGCAGCCCAGAGGCAAACACCTCAGCAGCAGTCACTGCTCTTGGGCTCACTGCCAACAGCACTGACAAAGGAGAGCTAGGATGGCAGCTGTACCCACAGAGCCAGCTTCTTCCCTCCTCCCTGCCAAAGATGAGCATTCAGCTCAGGTGGTTGTTGCAAAGCAGCCAAGGTCAGGCAGTCAAACAGGTGAGCTGCAAGTCCTGGAGGAGCTGCAGTGGTGGGTTGGTAGGTGCTGGCTGGCAGCCAGAGGAGTCACTCAGGGAAGCTTTCTTCCAGGAGCTGAAGCTGTTTGGAGTTCAGAGCAGTGACAGGGCTGCAGTATCCCTGCCAGCCGTGGGCTGTCCTAGAGCAGCAGGCTGTGCTCCCTCTTTCTTTGAAGCCTTCATGTGGGGTGGAGTTCTGAGGCCAAGCCCCGCGGCTGAGCACACCAAAGCAGCCTGCCAGAAAGGTCTGGTTCCCCCTTCTCTGCTGCTGAGGTGAGGCAGGAGGGCAGAGCACTGCTGAAGAACCCTCCCTGTCCCCTTTGTGTGGCTGGGGACAGTTTGTGACTGCAGTACAGAGTTGGAGTGGAGCTGGGAAACTCAGGCTGCCTCTCCAGCAGCTCAGCCTCCTGGAGTGGCTCTCAGCTGGCTCTCGGTGCCAGCCCCAGTCTTAAGCAGTTCATTTGTTGTGTTTTTCAGCCTGGAGCTGCTCGCTTGGTGGCTGTGGGAAGCACACCAGGCTTGACTGGAGGGGCACTGCCCACTGCAGACCTTGCTCTTGGTGAGCCCTCTGCTGCTGAGGGAGCCTTGAACAAGACCAACAGAGTGAAAAGGTTGGGCTGGGCCAGGAGAGGGGCAGCAGCTGGGGTGTAATGTCCAGAGAGTGGTTAACTGCACATGGAGAGGATCAGGATGAGAGCTGTCTGCTCTGCTTGGGGGAGGGTTGAGCCTGGCTTGTCTGTGAGGATGGGGCTGGCTGATCAGTAAAGTGCCCACAGAGGATGGCACCAGGAACCCCAAGTCTGATCGTTTTGTGTGGTAGTGTCCCCTTACCCTGACCCACTCTCAGCAGTGTCACACATGGCAGTGTCAGCAGCTCCTTGGTGGGCCTGAGGACACTTCAGTGGGTGACAAACTGGCTGATGGCTGGGCCCAAGGACTGCAGGGCAGTGGAGGAGCCCCAGCTGGTGGCTGTCAGCAGAGGTGTCCCAGGGCTCAGTGCTGGGCCAGCTCTCATTAAGGTCTTACCAGAGGTGTGGGTGAGGGCACCGAGGCTCCCTCAGGCAGTGTGCAGCTGACCCCAGGCAGCCTGGCCTGTGCTCTGCTCAGGGTGCAGTTCCAGCTGGGTGTGAAGGTTTCTGCCCTGCTGTCTCAGAGCTGCTTCCTACAGCAACTAAACCCAGGGTGATGCTTGTAAAAGCCTGGAAAACATTGCACAGAACCAGCTGAGAGCACTAAGCAGCCCTCAGTGTCCCCAGCAGCTCTGGGCTCTGTGCTCAGGAGAAGTGCATTAAGTGGGTGCTGAATCTCCTTCAGCTTACCCTGCTGGCAGCAGTCACAAAGCCACTCGCTGCTCTTTCAACCCCCTTGATTCATGGATTTGTAGAATGGGCTGGCTTGGAAAGGACCTTCAAGCTCATCCAGCCCCAACCCCCTGCCACAGGCAGGGACATCTCTTACCAGCACAGCTTGCTCCAGGCCTCATCCAGCGCCCTGCCCCTAGTGCAGATGACACTGCTGGACAAGAACACAACTGCTCAGACCTTGCTGGTAGAAAAATACTTTAATGAATCCATGCCTCACCCCAGCAGTGCTGAAACACCAAGGAAGGAGGTGATCAAGGCTTCATCTGCAGAGAAGAAAGTCTGGAGCACAGCAGTGGCTTTGCCTGAGCCTCTGCAGTGTCTGCTGTGCTTTGCTGCTGCTGCTGCATCTGGAGCTGCCTTGCTGAGTTTCTTCCTCTGTTCTCCCCTTTTGGCCTAAAATGGGTTGGCAAAAGCAGAGCCTACAAGACAAGGAGACAGAGGTGGTTATTGCCCAAGCAGCATGGTCAGGAATGTCAGGGGTGAATGACAGTCATGGAGTGGTTTGGGTTGGCAAAGCCCTTCGAGCTTACCCAGCCCAACCATTCTCTAACTCTGCCAGGGCTGGGGCTAAGCCATGGTCCTCAGCACCACAGCTCTGCCTCTTGGAAACACCTCCAGGGGTGGGCATTCTGCCCCCTCCCTGGGCAGCCTGTGCCAGGCTCTGAGAACCCTTTCAGTCAAGAAGTTTCTTCTCATGTCCAAACTAAACCTCCCCTGGCACAACCTGAGGCCATTTCCTCCCCTCCTGTCCCTTGTTCCTAGGGAGCAGAGCCCAACCCCTAACTGGCTGCAACCTCTTCTCAGGGGGCTGTGGAGATCCAGAAGGTCTCTCCATGTTCATTCTGGAAACCTGAACCATGTCACTGAGGCATCAGAAAGGGTCAGTTTCTGAGGAGAAAGAAAGGCAGCAGGAGAAGAAGGTCAGGTTAAGGAAAGGTAAAGCCCAAAGCCCATCTGCTCCAGCATCCCAGTGTGGACTCATCCCAGAGCACCCTGAGCAGTTTGTCACTGTTGGATGACTCACAGTGGCCACCAGACCACTTCGATGTGCCAGGAGTCAGAATGGGAAGAGCAGAGGCAAAGCAGGCAGGGATTTGAGCTTCTCCTGTCCCAGAGAGATGGAGTTGAGGCTGAAGCCCAGCTCCATGTGCCTCAGACTTACACAGTGCTGGGCAGAGGGAGCAGCACCCCTGCCACACACCCTGGGCAGACCTGGCAGCTTCTACCCTTCCTTCAGCAAGGCTGCAGTACCCCAACTGCTTTTTGATTCCTGCACCATGAAAGCAGCTCCCACTGCAAGAGGCAGAGAGAGGAACCTGGCAGTTCCTGGGCTGAGCTGCCTAAAGGAGCACGGAGGATGATGGAGCAGAGGCTTGGGGCAGCCTGAGGCCCTTAGGGACTGCAGCAGCTGCCGTGGTTACCTGCCAGAGTCCTGTGGGAGTATGTGGAAGAGTATCTGGGAGCCAGGAGCTGCCTTCTGCCCATTCCGTGGGACCTGGAGAGCACACAGTCCACGTACATGTCCCAGAAGTTCTGGGCTAGGTCATCGAAGAGTTTGTTGTGCTTGGGCCTGGGGGATTCCTTCAGGAACATCATGAAGTCCCAGAGATCCACCACTGTGTCTGCTACCTTCAGCTTCTTCATTTCCACCAGCCCTTGCGACGAGACCTCCCAGCACTGGTGGTCAATCTGCCCCAGGCTGGCTGGAATCTCTTTTGGGTAGTCTAGGCTGGCACAGAGCCCAGCCAGCAGAAGCACACAGCCCAGCTGCAGACACCACCTTCGCTTCCGCGGGAGCTCCATGCCCCAGGAGGATACCTGCAGGGAAGCCTCAGGTGAGAGAGGCTCTGCCAGCAGGGAGCCCATTCCCACACAGCTCCAAGGACAGCCCAAGGCAGGCAGAGCACTGTGCCCAGGAGGCTGAGCACAGGGGGACAGCAGCAGCTGTGCAAGAGCAGAAGAAAGAATCTTCCTTCCTCTCTCCACCTTGGAGTAGATGATCTCTAAGCTGCCTTCCAACCCCAGCTATTGGTGAATCTGGCTTAGAACAGGCAGGCTTTGGCCACTGCTACTGCTGGCACACGGGCAAAGCACAGAAACTGGGTAACTGCAGGTGGAAAGAGCAGAGCTAGAGGCTGCCTGGACTCGATCTGAAAGCTCTTTTCCAACCAAGATGATTTCTGTGGAACAGTAACACAGAAGGACCTCAAGTGCTTTGGAAAATGAAACATGAAGTGGAAAAACAGCAAAAAAAGGACAAGAGAGCACAGGAAGCAGCCTGAAGAAAAAGATGGCAGTCAGGACCCCCAGGCAGTGCCCCACGGTTTGATGTCCTGTGCCAAGCACTGCCACACTCACCTCCAGGTTCCCCTGTGCCAGCTGGGCATGTGAAATGCAGCCGCAAAACACTGTCTGGGTTTGTAATGCAGGGCAGTGCTTTGGTCACCAGGGACCTGCTCCCCCACCCAGAGGATCTTCAGAATCCCAGAATAGGTTGGGTTGGAAGGGACCTCCAAGATCATCCCGTTCCAACCCCCCTCCCACTAGAGGCACCTTCCACTTCAGGCACTGGCAGTAGGAAAGGTCAGCCCAGGATGTCTCCAGGGTGTAACCACACTGGTGCCCTCTGCAGCTCTAAGGGGACAGCCTCCAGCTAACAACACATCTGTGACCTGTGCAGGAGAAGGGAGGGGAGGTGACATCGTGGAGCTGACAGCTGTCCCGAGCTGGGCAAGGAAACAAGCCCTGAGAGCTCAGGGGTGATTTGGGGTTCATCAGCACCAGCTGGGGCCCTGGACTCCTTCACTCCTTTAGCTCACCCTCAGGACTGCAGAGAACAGCACAGACACTCCCCAGGCTAAGCCCTAGCCAGGCAGTAGCAGCAGCCTGCCTCAGCAGCCTGCCCGCAGTGAATTCCTGCTCCTGGGCTGCCAGCAAAGTGGCTCCAGCAAGCAAGAGGCAGGGAAGTGCTGCTCTTCTCTGCCGCTTCACCGGCCACCAGCGCTCGCAGCACTCCAGCTACAAAGGAGAGCAGCAGCCAGGAAGCCACCAACAGTTGGAGCTGTTCGGATTTCACAGAGCCACAGCAGCCTTTCAGTTGAAAAGACTTTCAAGATCAGGAGTCCAACCACTCTCAACTGGCACGTTGTGCTCTAGCTGAAAAGTAAAATGTTAAAGGTCCGTTGGAAGACCTCAGACAGGAGCAGAGCCCACAGGAAGCCTCCAGGGACCTCCTGCCGTTCAGTACAAGACAGATGAGTTTCACCAAGGAATAACTGAAGAGCCACCCAAGTTCTACTTACAGTGTTTCTGAGAGGAGGTGGAAAGCAGGAGCCTTGCAACACCAGTGGAGAAAGCAATCCCTGAGGAGGCCACAAGCTCCTGGCAGCTGCTGGACGCACAGGGAGGACTCTGCCACTGGCACAGCAGCAGCAGCAGCAAGGAGTCAGGTCAGTGGGAAAGGCAGGAGGGAGCTGTGGCAGCCCCACCTCTTTCTGCAGCATCAGCTGGGCTGGGGTCTCACCTGGAGATTGAGCCTGGGGGGGTGTTTGGAGAAGGGAGGGGAGAGGCAGTGATGGGAGAGAGAGGAAAACGTAGCAGAGAGAGAATCCTTTGCTGATTGCTAACAGAAAGGCTCTAAGACACAAACCTGGGGGTCTATCTGCAGTCCTGTCTGCACACCAAGGCAGTCACAGACCCACACAATTCATAGAACCACAGAATCCATGCAATCACAGAATCCATGGAATCCCAGAACCACAGAACAGCAGAACTGTTCCAGCTGGCCCTCTTAAGACCACTGAGTGTAGGCACCAGCGGAGCCAACCCAGAGGGCACTTCAGAGCAGTGGGAGCTGGGGGCAGCCAAGCAGCAGCAGGCACAGCAGGCACATCAGGCAGCCCTGCCCCACCTGCAGGGAAATTCACATCAGTTTCTCACTGTTTTTTAAACTTCCACAACATGCCAGAGAAGATTTCGGTGCTGTTTTGTTGGTCATGGAATCATAGAATGGTTTGGGTTGGCTTTCAGCTCACCCAGCCCAACCATGCTCTGACTCTGCCAGGGCTGGGGCTAAGCCATGGCCCTCAGCACCACAGCTCTGCCTCTTAAAACACCTCCAGGGATGAGCACTCAGCCACCTCTTGGGCAGCCTGTGCCAGGCTCTGAGAACTCTTTCTTGCCCTGTCCCCTTTGTGCTGGACAGTTTGAATTCAGTGCTGCTGACTCCTCACATCTTATCTTTTCTGTTGTTTTCTAGATAATGAGATGTCAGGCCCAGGGCTGGGCTGGCCACTAGATGAGTGCCAGAGGAACCCTTCTGCTTCCCAAGGGGAAGAGAAGGAGAAGAAGGGAGAAAGATGGATGGGGTGGGAAAGAAACTAAACCTGCTGGGGTGGACATGAGAACAGTCCCATAGAATGGAGAAACAAACCAACATGGAACCCAACCCCTGGTGGCAGCTGGCCACCATCACCACTGGTGCTGTGGCAGGAGTGCCAGATGGGCTCAGCAGCAGCTGGGAACTGGATTCAGGAGCTGGATTCAGGAACTCATGGGCTGGGATGAGAGGCAGAAGGGACAGAGTCCTCCTTGCACTCTGGCCACTGAAGAGGAGGCCTGACTCTGGTGGTCCTTCAGCTTGATCCTGAGGATGCTCTCCATAGGATGCGATCCCTTGTTGGGCAGCTGAGGGTCACCTGAGCTGTCTGCTTCTCCCTGCAGGTGCCACCTCTGACCTCCTGCCCCCANGTGCCAGGCTCTGAGAACTCTTTCTTGCCCTGTTCCCTTTGTGCTGGACAGTTTGAATTCAGTGCTGCTGACTCCTCACATCTTATCTTTTCTGTTGTTTTCTAGATAATGAGATGTCAGGCCCAGGGCTGGGCTGGCCACTAGATGAGTGCCAGAGGAACCCTTCTGCTTCCCAAGGGGAAGAGAAGGAGAAGAAGGGAGAAAGATGGATGGGGTGGGAAAGAAACTAAACCTGCTGGGGTGGACATGAGAACAGTCCCATAGAATGGAGAAACAAACCAACATGGAACCCAACCCCTGGTGGCAGCTGGCCACCATCACCACTGGTGCTGTGGCAGGAGTGCCAGATGGGCTCAGCAGCAGCTGGGAACTGGATTCAGGAGCTGGATTCAGGAACTCATGGGCTGGGATGAGAGGCAGAAGGGACAGAGTCCTCCTTGCACTCTGGCCACTGAAGAGGAGGCCTGACTCTGGTGGTCCTTCAGCTTGATCCTGAGGATGCTCTCCATAGGATGCAATCCCTTGTTGGGCAGCTGAGGGTCACCTGAGCTGTCTGCTTCTCCCTGCAGGTGCCACCTCTGACCTCCTGCCCCCAAAGGTGCAGCAGTGCCCTTGGTCTGCAGCCCAGCCCTTGGCAGTGACTCTCCGTGTCAGTGTTCTCCCTGCCAGCAGCAGCCCCTGGCTGTGCCAACCTGCCCTGAGCTCAGGAGGTGCCTCACTGAGCAGAGCCTGAGCTGAGCAGTGACAGCAGTGAGCAGAACCAGCTCCAGTCTGGCTCAGAGCAGGACAAATGCCCACACCATGGGCTGCTCTGAGGCTGCAGCAGCACAACCTGCCCTGGGCATAGGTGAGGAGGTCTGAGCCCTGCCTGCTCTGCAGATCAGCCTCACAACCCTTCCTGGCGTATGAACCGTTGGTCTGGACAAAATGTTCTGCTGTTTGTCCTCTGAATCAGCAGGGAAGCACAGCACAGCAAGGCCTTCCCGAGTGCCAGGGCAGAGCTCCCTGCCCCTGCAGAAGGCTCTGCTCTGCCAGCCCCTTGTGCATTGCTCAAGCCCCACGTTCCAGGCAGGGATGTTCTGTGCTCCCACCACTTCCAGGGAAGAGCTGTTTGGGAGCTGGGTTCTGTCATGCCCGGAGGCATTCTTCTAATTCCCTGCTGCAGTCACTAATGAGCAGTGCAGCTCTGCGGTTCTGTGGCAAATGAAAAGGGCTCCCTGACTGCTGTTTACTCCGCGGTGTATTTATAGCCAGCACAGCTGCCTGCCCGCGGCTCTTCTCCTGAGGAAAACAACCTCGGCTGCCCCAAAAGCTCTTTGTGCCAAGGCTCTCCAGCTGCCCCCTCAGCCCCTCTGTGCTCAGGCCTCAGCTCAGCTTCAGAGCAGTTAGTCAATTAATTAGTCACTATCACATAATCCCAGCTTTGGGTTGGACCTCAGAGACCATCCAGCTCCAGCCCCCTGCCATGGTCAGGGACACCTCCCACCAGCACAGCTTGCTCAGGGCCTCATCCAGTCTGGCCTTGAACACTTCCAAGCTTGGAGCCTCCACAGCTCCCCTGGGCAACCTGTCCCAGTGCCTCACCACCCCCATGGGCAGGAATTGCTTCCTCATGGCTCATTTCAGTCCAGCTGCTGCCAGTCTGAAGCCCTCCCCCCTCTTTCTGGCAGCCCTTTGCCCAAAGTCCCGCCCCAGCTCTCCTGCAGCCCCTTCAGGTCCTGGCAGGCTGCTCTAAGGTCTCCTTGCAACCTTCTCTTCTCCAGGCTGCACAGCCCCAACTCTCCCAGCCTGTCCCCACAGCAGAGGCTCTCCAGCCTCTGCTCACCTTTGTGGCCTCCTCTGACCCTGCTCCTACAGTTCCATGTCCTGCTCATGCTGGGGGTCCAGAGCTGCCCCCCAGCACTGCAGTGGGGGTCTCAGCAGAGGAAGAGGACCCAAACGAGATGTCATCACGGCCTTAACCAGTGACACGAGTGCCTCCCGACTTTAAATGACACCTCCTGAGGAAAAACTTTGCTGCCAGAGTGGTCAGGGATTGGCACAGCAAGGTGGTGGAGTCCCCATGCCTGGAGGTGTACCAGCAAGGTGTGCCCATGGCACTGGGGCCACGGTTTGGTGGCCAGGGTGGAGTGAGGTTGGGTTGATGGCTGGACTGGATGATCGTGGGGGTCTTTTCCACTCAAAACATTCCATGTTCTATGACCCCCCGTTCAGAACTTCCCCAGACGCCGACAGACGCTACGGGCGTCCACACGGCGGCGCTGCTGGTGCCCACACGGCGGTGCTGCGGGCGCCCACAAGGTGGCGCTACGGGCGCCCACACGGTGGTGCTGCGGATACTCACACGGTGGGCTGCGGGCGCCCACACGGTGGCGCTCCGCCCCGCCGCGCTCCGCCCCTCCCCGCTGCGCCTCGCCTCGCTCGGCATGGCGGCCACGGGCAGCGTCGCGTCTGGGCTGCCGCCTCTCTGTCCTGCGCCTTCGCTCGGCCGGTAGCGAGACCTGGGGTCTGAGCCAGCCCTGCTCCTTGCCTCGTCCTGGGACCCGGGCACTGCGCTTGAGGGCGCCGCCGTCCGCCTGCCGCCCTCGGCCGCGGGGAGCGGCCGGCAGCATGGTGCGGTGCGGCGGGGCCGTGCTGCGGAAGGTCAGTATCCGGCGCCGCGGTCGTGGGCCTCGAGTGTCTGCAGCCCCATGGGGGGACGGCAGCTCCGCGCCCGGCGGGTGGGAGGGGCTGGCGCGGGGCTACCCTGCCCGGGCTGAGCCGCGGTTCGCCAGGGTCCCCCGCGCTGCCCGGGCACTGCCGTCCGCAAGCGGCCGCGCAGCAGAGCTGGCGAGTAGGACAGGAGGCACAGGGCCGGGCAGCGTGCGGCGAGCCCCGCGGTGCGGGGACCCTGGGTGCTGCAGCCTGGGTGCAGGCACGGCCTTGCCCACTCCTCTGCCTGGCTCGGGCTCCGAGATAGAATCATGGAATGGTCTGGGTTGGCAAAGCCCTTCGAGCTCACCCAGCCCAATAGTGCGCTGACTGTGCCAGCGCTGGGGCTCAGCCCTGGCCCCAGCAGCACAGCTCTGCCTCTGGAAACACCTCCAGGCATGGGCATTCAGCCATCTCCCTGGGTAGCCTGTGCCAGGCTGTGACAGCCCTTTCGGTCATGTCCAACCTAAACCTGCCCTGGGCCAACCTTAGGCCATTTCCTCTCTCCAGCTGCTGTTGCCCAGCACCCACAGGTCTTTCTCTGCTGGGCAGTTTGCAGCTCGTCTGCCCCAAGCCTGGAGTGTTGTGGGGGGGTCCCTGCTGGGGCAGACACAAATATTTGTTCTATTCAGTGTCTCAGGAGCTTCAGGTGTCTGTGTCCTGAAGGTTCATTACTGCCTTCAGAGAAAAGTTCTGCCCAAAGTAGGATGTGTCTAAGGCTCTGGAGCGCACTTGTGACAGACTTGTGCCAGCATGGCAGTGACAGAAGGGTTGCTCCAGTATGGCAGTGACGGGAGGGTCGTTGTGCCAGCGTGGCAGTGACGGGAGGGTCGTTGTGCCAGTATGGCAGTGACGGGAGGGTCGTTGTGCCAGCGTGGCAGTGACGGGAGGGTCGTTGTGCCAGTATGGCAGCTTCATCGACAGCCTGCGGCTGTTCGTCCGAGGAGGAACCGGGGGCATGGGCTACCCTCGCCTGGGGGGAGAAGGAGGCAGAGGTGGTGATGTCTGGCTCGTCGCTCAGGAGAGAGCTACTCTGAAAAGCATAAGGGACAGATACCCTCACAAGAGGTTCGTGGCTGGGACAGGAGCCAACAGCAGGTAAGGGCCTCTCTGAAGCTGTCCTCTGCCTCTACCTCCCACCCTGGTTCCCTCCTGCTCTGGTTCCTAAGCCTGGTTTCATTTCCCCAGCGTCAGGGCACTGAAAGGTGAAAAGGGACAGGACTGTGAAGTTGCTGTGCCCCTGGGAATCTCGGTGCTCTGCGATGATGGCAAGCACATAGGTAAGACCTTCTGGGTTGTCAGTGCTGTTGGGCTTCTTGACGGTATCTGGCAGGCTTCTCACACCACTAGAACGTTTTAATGGTAGGTGCCTGCTAAGATGTGTTTTGTCTTCCTTTGGACAAGGAGCTGATAGGTACAGAACTAGCTGGGAATGAGCAGTGGTCAGCTGGTGTCAGCTTGCAGCAGGGAGAAAAGTGCCCTCGCAGAGCAGTGGTCAGGGCTGGCAGGCAGCTGCTTCTCCGTTGAATGGCCTCACATACATGAGGCCTCCATGTGCCCAGGGAGGTGTCTCTGGGATGCTGTTGGGTCGCAACAACTCAGCAGGTAAAAGATCCCTTCTGAGCAGCAGCATTTCAGCTCATCTCAAATCTTGCTGTTCTTCACTGGTGCTCAGTGCCTAAAGGTGTCCTTGGACGTGTCCCAAGGGACATGCTGCAGCCTGCATCTTGAACAAAGTCTTCTGGCCCACCTGAGGAGCTCGCTGGAGCCACATCTCCATCAGAGATGTTTCCTCAGGAACTGCAGTATTAGAGGGTTCAGAATAAACCACCCTGGCCATATCCTGGCTGCCTCTACTCACATTTCTCCTGCAGTGACTGACTGGGTGGCAGAGAGCTGTGACTGCTCTCATTTGTGTCCAGAGAAGAATGACCTGAGGGCTCTGCAAGAGAGCCTGCAGCAGATTCTCTCTTCACTGGAGACAGGTCTCAGCGGGAAACCCCAGCTGAGCTGTGCGGGGGACTTCCTTTTATCACTGCTTGTTTATTTTCAGGAGAGCTTAATGCAGCAGGGGAGAGATTGTTGGCAGCTCGTGGAGGTCTTGGAGGCTCTTTGGCCACAAACTTTGTGCCCTGCAAAGGGCAGAGGAGAATCGTTTGCCTGGATTTGAAACTCATAGCAGATGTTGGCCTGGTTGGGTGAGTACTGCAGCTGGAGAGCTGACACTGGAAAGCAAAGCAGCAAGCTTCAGATGGGGTTTCAAAGCAGTGTGGGTTTGGAGACTGAACCTTGCACTGCCACCAAACTCCTACTGGTTTGCAGATCAGCTGGAGTGTAACCCTGGGAAAGCTGGGAAGAATTGGGGGTGGTGTTGTGGGGAAGCTTGTGATGGATCAGCAGAATGTCCCTGCACAGGGACATGGGCCTGTTAGAGCAGGGACAGAGGAGGCCACTGAGATGATCAGAGGGCTGGAGCACTTCTGTTATGGAGACAGACAGAGAGTTGGGGGTGTTCAGCCTGGAGAAGAGAAGGCTGCAGTGAGATCTTAGAGCAGCCTTCCAGTAGCTGAAGTGGCCTACAAGAGAGCTGTAAATATTGATCAGCTCTGGGAGCACCCTCGGGGGGTGCTGAACTCCAGGCTCAGCAGCCCCAGGGCTCTCAGCCTTTGCTCCTCACACAGATGTTCCACTTCCTTCAGCATCCCATGGCCTCCATTGGACTCTATCCAGCCAGTCCCTGTCCCTCTTGAACTGGGGAGCCCAGAGCCGGGCACAGTGCTCCAGATGTGGCCTCACCAGGGCAGAGCAGAGCTGGAGGAGACCCTCCCTCAGCCTGCTGGCCTTCTCAGTGCACTGCAGGAGAGCATTGGCCTTCTTGGCCATGAGGGCACGTTGCTGTCCATGGGTGACTAACTGTCCACCAGGGCTCCAAGGCCCTTCTCCAGTGCTTCTCTTCATACCAGATTCAGCTCAAGGTGCCTAACGGCAGGGGGTTGGAACCAGATGACCCTCAGTGTCCCTTCCCACCCAAACCATAGTCTGGATCCGTGAGTGTCCAGGTGGCATGGCAGAGAGTTTTGGTCTAGTTGTGGGGTGTGTGGAAGCATAGGAGTTGTGTGGCACTGCTGTTGCTTTCATCTCTAGCCTGGCTGCTACTTCAGCTGCCAGGCTGCCTTTGGAGTGGATGCACAGCCTCATTAGCCCTGAGGATCAATCATTCATTAAGGAGCTGCTGCTTACTTGTGGAGAGCAGGAAGCAGCCTCTCATGGCTTGTGCTGGACTTTGATCTCTTTGTGTCCTCAGAGGATCTGCAGGTAGTTTGCTGTCAGAGCAGGTGAAAAAGCCCCCAGAGCTGAGAGAGGTCCATCAGAGCTGGGGACAGGTTGTGATGTGCAGATTGAATTGAAACTTCAAAGTCCATCTTGTGCTTCAGCAGAAACAAAGCACCCACTTGAGGAGATGACCAGAGCAACTTTCCAGGATGTCTTCAGGGCCAGAATGCATTAAAGCTGCCCCCAAGAGCTTTATTGTTGTCACAGGAGTCATCGTGGCTCATCCCTGTTTAAGACACCCCCATTGTAAGCCCTTAATGTGCCACTGGGCTTGTTTGTCACTAGCTGTTACAAGCTGTCCCCATTAACAGGTCATGATTCACTGGGAGTGGGAAGCCTGTGGCTCTCTGGGGGACATGTCCCTTTGTGTTTGTCACTACCAATCAGCTGCACAGCTTGCTTTGATCCTTGCTGCACTGCAGTGGTCTGCTCCTGTCACAAGAAGTGCTTGAATTGGGCTAGGACACCAGGCAGGGTGAGTAAGGGCTGGAATTGTCAAACCATAGGATGGGTTGGGTTGGATTGGAAGGGACCTAAAAGTCATCCAGTTCCAACCCCCTGCCATGGGCAGGGACACCTCCCACTAAACCAGGCTGCTCAGGGCCCCAGCCAACCTGGCCTTGAACACCTCTCTGCTCCGCTGAGACCTCTTCTGGAGTCCTGTGTCCAGCTCTGGAGTCCAGCACAGGAAGGACATGGAACTGTTGGAGCAGGGCCAGAGGAGGCCACCGATATTATCAGGGCTGGAGCAGCTCTGCTATGGGGACAGGGTGGGAGAGTTGGGGCTGTGCAGCCTGGAGAAGAGAAGGCTGCAGGGGGACCTTAGAGCAATCTTCCAGTACCTGAAGAGGCTCCAGGAGAGCTGGGGAGGGACTTTTAACAAGGGCTTGCCAGTGACAGGGCAAGGGGGAATGGCTCTAAACTGGCAGAAGCTGGCCTGAGATGAGCCATGAGGAAGCAAAAGCAAATCACTGAACAGACTCCATTGTAGCTGCCAGCAGGAGCAGAGCAATCACCTCTGTCTTTGTTCCTTGCCTTTTCTCCTAGGTTTCCCAATGCAGGAAAGTCATCCCTGCTGAGCAAGATGTCTCATGCCAAGCCCCAGGTCGCCAGCTACCCATGTAAGTCCAGCCTGGCTCTGGCAGCAGGTCCCTTCCCGGGAGCGTGGAGGCTTGTCTGGCCTGCTGCATGCTGGGCAGAGATCACCATGTTGCCAGCCACAACTCACATGGGCTGCTAAGCACAAGAAGTGTTTCATTGTCCCCTTCCTCCAGCCACTCAGCTGCCAGGTGCAGGCCCACAGGGTGCTGCAGGCTCTGCTTCACCCTTCTCTTGGCCTCAGCCCCTTGTATTGCAGTTGGGCCCCTGCAGTGTGCTGTCCTCAGTCCGCTGCTAGCACCCCAGGCAGAGCCTTTGCAGAGCACTCCTGTGCTTTGGAAACAGCTCCCAGCCTGCAGCAGAGAGACTGGGGGGGAGCTGTCTGCTGAAAGGTGCCAGTTTGGGCCTTTTTCTGTCAGGACATGAGGATCAGCTACCTGCTTGTGCTTTGGGTGCAGAGCAAGAGCACAGGGGCTGGGAGCTGCTGGCCTTCCTGCTCCTCCCCTGGTCCTCTGGCGTTTTTCTGTGCCTTGGATAATCCTTTGAGGGTCTGAAGCTTCTCCAGCAACTCTCTTCACCCAGCTGGCCAAGACGGGCACCAGCAGCCTGGCCTGGATCAGCACTGGTGTGGGCAGCAGGGGCAGGGCAGGATTGTGCCCTGCACTCGCACTGGGGAGGCCACAGCTTGAGAGCTGAGCTCAGGTTTGGGGCCTCACTCCAAGAAGGACCTTGAGGTCTTTTCCAACCAAAACTGTTTCCTGATTATGTGCTTTTCATGGGCTGATGGGAACAGAAGTACACAGAGTGCCATGATTTGGTTCTTTGAGAGGGCTCATTTTGAGCTCTCCTTTTCCTCTCTGTTTGTTCCTTTTCCACTCACCCTTAGCCTCCCCTTGCCCTGCAGATTGGTTTGATCTGCAGCTGAAGTGAGAAAGCCCTGTGGGGTTTGCTGCCCTGTGCCAGAGGCACTGAGTGCAGCATTGCTAACTGTGGTTTTTCCCTCCCTGGCACAGTTACCACAGTGCAGCCTGAGCTGGGCAAGCTGATGTACAAGGACTACAAGCAGGTGGGTGTGGAGCTCCTCCTGGCCAGATGTGCAGCTCCGGAACAATGTTTCTGGTGCTGCTTGGCAATTCCAGAAAGACAGAGGGAGCTTGGAGGTGTTTTCATGGTGTACCTGCTGCAGGCATAGCAAAGGAGGCTGCGTGGACCCTAGGGAGAAAGAGCTGTGTTAAGTCAGCAGAGGAGAACTTCCTAGCCAAATGCAGCAGCTGGCTGTGAGCTGGCTTTGAAGCACCTCAAGAAAAGAGTTCTCATCTGCCCTTGTCTCCTCCCTCTGCTTCTAGTCATAGAATCACAGAATCGTTTTGGTTGGAAAGACCTCCAAGGTCATCAAGGCCAGCACTGCCAGCTCACCACTAAACCCTGTCCCTCAGTACCACAGCTCTGAAACCCTTCCAGGGATGGGGACTCCACCAGTGGCCTGGGAAGCCTGGGCCAGGCCTGGACAACCCTTTTGTGAAAGAAATTGTTCCTCGTGTCCACCTTGAACCTCCCCTGGTGCACCCTGAGGACTCTTGTCCTGTCATTTGTACCAAGAGGGACAGGAAACTACTGAATAGAGTTCAGGGAGGCTGTTGACACCTGGAGTGTCTGTGTGAGGAGCAAGGGCTGAGAGCTCTGGGGCTGTTGAGCCTGGAGAATAGCAGCCCAAGAGGGGATCTGATCAATGCTTAGCAAGAGCTAAAGGGTGAGGGGCAAGAGGCTGGGGCTGGGCTCTTGTCAGTAGTGCTCAGGAACAGGACAAGTGGCAATGGGGACAAACTATAACCCAAGAGGTTCCATCTGAACATGAAGAAGATGATACTCACCTTGAGGGTGCTGGAGCCCTGGAGCAGGCTGCCCAGAAAGGCTGTGGAGTCTCCTTCTGTGAAACCTCCCTGGCCATTGTGATCCTGGGCGAGCTGCTGTGGGTGCCCTGCTGGAGCAGGTGGGCCAAGCTGGCTGGTCTGCAGAGGCCCCTTGCAAGCCCCCCATGCTGGGATTGTGTGGGTGGTTTCTCATCACCTCTCTCCTGTGGCCTGCCCCAGGTGTCAGTGGCTGATCTGCCAGGCCTGATCGAAGGCGCACATACCAACAGGGGCATGGGCCACAAGTTCCTGAAGCACGTGGAGAGGACCAAGCAGCTGCTCCTGGTGGTAAGAGCAGCAGAGATGTGGGGCTTGCTGGAACCAGAGGCAGTGCAGGGCATGTGCCAAGGAAAGGGTTTGTAAGTTGGGTGCCCATAGCAGCTAGAGCTGTAATCTCTGACCAGCGTGGAATGCTCTAGCAGCTGGTGGCAAATTCAGACATGGAACAGTTTTTCATCAGGCTCTCCTGAATTTAAAGCAGTGAAGCAGCTAAAGCAGGAGCTGATGTGGCTTGCTTTTTTTGTTCTGTGAGAACCTCTTAAAGAGGTTTAAATAGCAGAGCATTGAGAACCAACCAGTTTGTGCTGCCAGTGTCCGTGGGGTTCCTCTGGTGTGTAGGTGGCTCCTCCCCAGGAGTGAGGGACATGTGTTGGTGTTCCACTGCAAAACAGCTGGTGGACAATACCTTCACAGGTTGGCTTGGGTTGGAAGGGACCTTCAAAACGTCCAGTCCCAACCCCCTGCTGTGGGCAGGGACACCTCCTACCAGCCCAGCTTGCTCCAGGCCTCATCTAGCCTGGCCTTGCACACCTCCAAGGAGGAGGCAGCCAGAGCCTCCCTGGGCAACCTGTCCCAGTGCGTCCCCACCCTCACTCTCAACAATGTCTTCCCCTGATGCTATGCCAGTGCCACAAAGCTGCTGTTTGTGTTACCTTTTCAGGTTGATATCTCTGGATTTCAGCTGTCCATCAAGGCTCCCTTCAGGACAGCCTTTGAAACTGTTGTGCTGCTAACAAAGGTAACTTCCATCCTCACAGCTGACAGCTGGAGTTGTGCTGAGCCGAGGAGGCTCAGTTTGATCAAGAACTCTTAACATGTTGGTGTGTCTCCTGCATTTATAATCTAAAGATGCTTGACAGGCTTAGGGTTCATAGATTCATGGAATGGTTTGGGTTGGGAGGGACCTCGAAGATCATCCAGTTCCAACCCCCCTGCCATGTGCAGGGACACCTCCCACTAGAGCAGATTTTGTGGGTCAAAATTGAGCAGCATTTTTAGCCTGAAATACCTGCGTTTGAGGCAAAAAAAAAAAAAATCAGTGTCTCTGTGGTTTTCATCTGTCAGACTTCTTCAGTACATCAGCCTGGAGCACCTGAGTGATTCTCAGGCAGGAAGACTGTTCAGCAATCAGAGAACTGAGGAGATGCAAAATTGAAGCAGCACTGACCAAGGTGTCATACAATCAGAGAATTGTTTGGGTTGGAAAAGCCCTCTGAGACCATTCAGTCCAACCATCAACCCAGCACCCCCAGGGCTTTCTGTGCTGGGCACTTCCCACCCACTCTGCCCCCAGCCTGCAGCCTTCATGGGGTTGTTGTGCCCCAAGGGCAGGACCCAGCCCTTGGCCTTGTTGAATCTCCTCCCATTGGGCTCAGCCCATGGGTGCAGCCTGGCCAGGTCCCTCTGCAGAGCCTCCCTGCCCTCCAGCAGACCAACCCTGCCTGCAGCTTGGTGCCACCTGCATATTGGCTGAGGGAGCTTCTATGCCCTTACCCAGGTGGCTAATAAAGACACTAAAGAGAAGTTGTTAACTCTCAGATCCTTAGGGCACATTTCTTTCTCTTTCAGGAGCTGGAGCTGTACAAGGAGGAGCTTCTAAGCAAGCCAGCACTTCTTGCCGTTAATAAAATGGATTTGCCTGGTGCTAGGGAAAATCTGCGTGAGCTTGTGCAGCAGCTGCAGGAGCCTCACAGTGAGTCAGCTTCTCACAGACACTTCTGGCAGCAGTGGTGCTGGGATGGCAGCAGGGGAGCTCTGGAGATGGTTGAAACTGGAGCTAGTTGTTAGTATTTTATCTGAAGATGCACTTGCTGCGATAAGAGCTCTGTGGGGCTGTGCTTGGTGCTGGGTTCACTGCGGGGAGTATCTTAATAGGGATAGTGCAGAAGCTGCTGCCCAGCTGTGCTCTGGCTGAGACGGGTTCTAGGCAGCTAGCAGGAGGTCCATGAAGGTCTCCTGGACACAGGTGTGCAGTTTGCACTTCAGCCAACACACAGCCCTAGGCTTCAGTTCTGCTCTTACATTGGGAATTTCTTCTTTCCTGAAGAGCAAGGAGCCAGGAAGCCTTAAATCTGTCCCCCGCGTTCTACAGCTTGGGATTTTTTGGTACTCATCTCAGGAAGGGCACATAATCTGCTCCTGAGAGCCTGAGCTTGGTGGCAGTGCTGTGTTAGTGCTTCTCTTCTGAGACTATAGCTGCTTTTGAGATGAATTACGAATGAGTTCTCTGCCAGCTGCAGTTACATCTGCTGCTGTCACCTCTTGAGCTTTCTTTCCTCAGCTGGGTGGATTTGCTGGGCTCTGGAGTGCCCCAGCACTGACTGCTTGTGCTGACTCTTCAATATGATTGTTTTTTCTCAGACTTCTTGCACCTACTGGAGGAAGAAATGATTCCTGCAAGGACTCTGGAATTCAAGGATATCATTCCTATATCCACCTACACTGGGGAGGGCATCGAGGAGCTGAAAGACTGTATCAGGAGATCCATAGACGAGGAAGCAGACCGGGAGAATGAGGAATATCGGAAGAAGCAGCTGCAGCTCCTGCAGCCCTCAGCAGGGCAGGGGGACAGAAGGTAGCAGCACTGCTGGCTGGACTCAAGACAGCTTCCTCCCTTCAGTGTACACAGAGAGCCTTAGGCTGGGGCAGCTTGCAGGGCCTGCAGGATAGCCACGGACAGGGACACCTCCCACCAGTCCAGCCTAGCTCTGAACACCTCCAGGGAGGGGGCATCCATGACCTCCCTGGATACGAAGCCCCTGCTGTGCAGCCCTGACATTTAGCTTTTGCTCCTTCTGCCACCACTGCCTTTCTGCTCAGCCCTCTTGTGTTGATGTCTCTCAGCACAGTGGGCAAAAGAACAGATGTTTCTGTTTGATGTTGACAGCTCGACAGAGGAAGAACCAGAATATGCCCAGCACAAAGCACTGCTCACAGCTGATGCTTCCTGGGGTGTGGTGTGGTTTTGTTTTTGTTTTTTTTTTTCCCAGGTGAGAGGAATGGAAGGAAAATGTTCCCACACAGGGAAGGAGCAAGTTCAACCACTCTGCATCTTCTGCCGTGGGCCTCAGAGGCACAGCAGTGACAGCAGCTCCCTTTTGGAGAAGAGCTGCTGGCTGTTTTCCACAGAGCTGGACATCTCTGGGAACAGCTCCTGTGCCAGATTTTGTATTTTAGGGAAGCAGATTGACACTTTTCCTTGCTAAATTAGGAGTCTTTCTTGTACAGGATGTTTCTGTTCCAAAGCTGCTAAACTGATTTCAAAGCAAAAGGAGACTCAATACATCAAAGGCATCTCTTCTTGGGCTCCTTTAGTGTTCTAAGTGTCCTCAAACGCTGCCTCTTCAGGTGCTTTTAAAGCAGCCAGTGGAAAGAAAGGTCTGAAAGGGCCTCATCACCCAATTCTTCTGTCATTAATGTTGAGTCTCAATTTGAAAATCCTCATTCTTCCTTTTTTTTTCTCATTCTGATTTTCCTCCCAAGTTTCCTATCTTTGTGGCTAAGATGTTTTCATCAAAGATAAGTATGGGCTATCAGCACTTTTTGAGGCACCACTTTGTAGTTGGAAGATTGGGGGGTTTTTTTGTTTTTTTTTTTCTTGGCCAGACAAATCTGAATCTGATATGGGCTGGGGGGAAGTTTGAAACAAGAGCCAGCTGTGGCTTTGTTTAGCTGTGTGAAGCTATCTGAGCTTCAGTGATGAATGGAAAATCACAGAATCACGGGGTGGTGGGGGTGGAAGGGACCTCTGCAGATCATCCAGTCCAAACTCCCTGCCAGAGCAGGGGCACAGGAACGCAGCCAGGGTGATTTGAAAGTTTCCCGAGAGGGAGACTCCACAACCCCTCTGGGCACTCTGCTCCAGGGCTCTGCCATCCTTAAAATCAAGAAGCTCCTTCTCATGTTGAAATGGAACTGATGCTCCAGTTTGTGCCCGAAATGAGTAGCGCTGAACGGGCTTCAGAGCTGTACCTTGCATGAATTGAGCAGCCTTCGGCACTTGGGAATTGGACGGCTGGCTAAGGTGCTTCACAGCGATAGGAGCATGGAGGGCACTGGGCTCGAGAGGGGCAGGGATGGCCTGGGGGCTGCTGCGATGGCTGCGGATGGTTTTGCTAATGATACTGTGAACACCCTGCCGCTGGAACAGTCCCAATGCATTGTGCAGAGGAAAGGGGTTAACTGCAGGGGTGGGGAGTGGGAGGTGGTGTCACACCTAGGGGAGCACCGAGGGCTCTGGATAGGGGAGTGGTGGATTTCTGCCTGCTCGTGTGAGGTCACTTCTGGCCAACACTAATTGCTGGCTACGTAAAATGCTGCTCAGGTCCTAGAAGGTGCCTTAGGTGCTGGACATCGTCCTGCTGGCACCGAGACTGCTCGGGATCCTCATCAGCTTCGTGGCTCGCCTCTGTGCGTGCGCTGCACTCCGCACACCCACCTCTGGGGCAACAGCTCACCCGCGCCGAGCCGCTTCCGCGGGCGGGCGGCGACTGAGGAACTGCCGGGCCGAGCCTCTCCTCCGGACGCCGCCACCGAGCGCCACCCCGCCGGGGCTTCTGGGAGCTGTGGTGCGGGCCGCAGTGCGGCGGCGCGGAGCGGCGGCCTCAGAACGCTCCGGGGCTGTGGCGGCCTCCCGAGAGAGCAGCCTGAGCAGGGAGCGGGCGGCGCGGCCGCGGTGAGTGCTCTCCGAGCCCCCGCGCCCTGACGGCAGGGGAGCGGCGGGAGCGGGCCGGGAGCGGGCCACGGCTGCGCTTATACCCGAGAGGCGCCTGGCGGCAGCTGGCTCTGAGGCCGCCGGTAAGAGCCGCGGCATGGGGAGGGGGTGGGTGGGTGGCTTCCGCCGCCCTTCCCGGTGTGCTCTTGGCCCTGCGAGGGGCTTGTGCGGGTGTTGGCGGCAGCGGCGGCCACGGCCGGCAGCTTCCAGCGCCCTGGGGGAGCCTCGGCGGCTTGTGGCAGCGCGGCGGGACGCGGTGAGCCGTGTGCTGGGCTCTCCTGAGCCTCCGGAGGTACCGGGCAGGGGTGTTACTGCTGGCTGCTCGCTGCAGCTCCCTGCGAGGAGGAAAAGGTGGGGGCTGGGCTCTTCTCCGTAGGAACAAGGAGAGGAGAGGAAATGGCCTCAAGTTGCACATGGGGAGGTTTAGGTTGGACGTGAGAAGAAACTTGACTGAAAGGATTCTCAAAAGCCTGGCACAGGCTGCCCAGGGAGGGGGCTGAATGCCCATCCCTGGAGGTGTTTTCCAGGGGCAGAGCTGTGGTGCTGAGGGCCATGGCTTAGCCCCAGCCTCGGCAGAGTCAGAGCATGGTTGGGTTGGGTGACCCTAAATGGTTTTCGGAGCCCAGCCCGTTCCACACTCACAGTCGGTGCTCTGCCCGTGAGCCTTCGCCTGCTGACTTCCTCCTTCGCTGCTCTCTGATCGCAGGAAGCCTTGCAGGAGCCGGGATGGGCTGCCGGGAGGTTCATGCGGCCACGGTGCTGGCCTTCCTGAGCGGGACGGCGTCGGTCGCCGGCCTGCTGGCGGCGGTGCTGCTGCCCAACTGGCGGCAGATGCGGCTCTGCACCTTCAACCGGAACGAGCGGAACCTGACGGTGTTCACGGGGCTGTGGATCAAGTGCGCGCGCTTCGACGGCAGCCGCGACTGCGTCAGCTACGACCCGCAGTGGTACCGAGCCGTGGACCAGCTGGACCTGCGCGTCCTGCAGTTCGCGCTGCCCCTCAGCATGGCCACCGCGGCCGCGGCCCTGCTGCTCTGCCTGGTCGGCATGTGCCACACGGCCTTCGTGTCCACCGCGCCCAACGTCAAGCTGGCCAGGTGCCTGGTCAACAGCGCCGGCTGTCACCTGGTGGCCGGGCTGCTATTCCTGCTGGCCTGCGCCATCTGCCTCACTCCCTCTGTCTGGGTCATCTTCTACAACAGCTACCTGAACAGGAAGTATGAGCCCATCTTCAGCTTCGACATCTCCGTCTTCATCGCCATCGCCAGTGCTGGTGGGCTCTTCTTCACCTCTGTGCTGCTCTTCCTCTGGTACTGTGCCTGCAAGAGCCTCCCCTCTCCCTTCTGGCATCCCCTCTACTCCCACCCCCCCAGCATGCACAGCTACACCCCCCAGCCCTACTCTGCTCGCTCCCGCCTGTCCACCATGGAGATCGACATGCCCATGGTCACACACACCTCCTAAGGGACAGCAGCCAAGCCGTGCTGCTGCGGGGACAGCTGCAGCCTGCACTCTGCTGCCTTGCACTCAGCCTGACCACTCGGAAGGCTCAAGTTCCCCAAGGTGCACAGCAGTGGAAATCTGAGTTTAATGACAGGATCACAGAATGTTGGGGTTGGAAGGGACCTCTGGAGATCATTGAGTCAAAGCCCCCTGCTAGAGCAGGGTTGTCCAGAGAAGGTCACACAGGAACACATTCAGGTGGGTTTGGGATGTCTCCAGGATTGGAGACTCTACCACCTCTCTGAGCAGCCTGCTTCAAGGCTCCAGAACCCTTAAAGAAGTTCCTCCTTGTGTTTAGATGAAGCTTCTCCTGTTCCAGTTGGTGCCTGTTATCCACTGTCACTGGGTGCTGCTGAACTAAGACTGGTCCCAGGTCAGGAAGTCCATTGCCGTTCTCTGTTACTTCCTGGCCCACCTCTGCTGTGTTTAAGCTCTGAATTCACCCCAGAGGAGGCTGCTGCAGATGCTGAGGCAGCACATTAAGAACAGCAGCTGCTCATTCTGCTCCCTGGATCCCAGCAGCTTTGGAGCTCTGCTCTTTGATATGCTGTCAGGCACTGATCCCCTGGCAGGAGCTGCCTGGGAAGACCTCTGCACCCATGCATGACCCAGATGCAGGCAGTGGAAGTTCCTGCCTCACTTTGAGCCGTGTTGTCTGAGAAGGGCATTTGGCAGAGCAGCTCTGTAGCACTCTTCTCCACACAAAGCCACCTACTGAGCCACTTCTGCAGCAGCTGGTGTCAAATCACCCTTGGACATGCAGGAGGAGGAAAAGGGATATAAGTGCTGATGTTCTCCTGGAGCAGCACCTGGTGAGTGCCTGGAGCTGGACACTTCTGTGAGGTTTGTTTCTAGTGCAGGTTTTAATAAGTTGGGAAATTCACCATACCTGTTCTGTGACTGAGAATCCACTCCTGCTTCAAAAGCTTCCTTAGAAACTGGACTGGTTTGTTTGAGGTGGATTCTCAAGCAGGCTTTAGAGTGCTCCTCTGCTGTGCCAGCTGGATTAGTAGACCATGGAGAGTGGTGAAGGCTGTGACAGATTCTTCTGAAACACTACACAGGCTCCACAGCATCTCTCCAGGGGCCGTAGTCCTTCAGGAGAGGTTTTTAATTCCAGAGTTAGTTTATTTTTCAGATGTACATAGGAGCAGCGCTGGACTTGTGGATTCTTCAGAGCTGATCTTCATGGTTGTTGGACTTCTTACATTCATTGAGTTGGTGATGAAGGCTTAACCTGGTCAGCCACCTTCTGCAGCACCCTTCAGGTTGAGTTATTTCACAGTTCAGTTGCTTCCACTTCACAACTGGAGAATGTTTCCCATCCTTATTTTCTCTAAGATGAGGCTTTGAATAACTTCTGAGCTTCACCTTAGAGAACCTAGGATGGGTTATGTTGGAAGTGACCTCAAAGACCAGCCAGTTCCAACCCCCAGCCATGGGCAGAGACACCTCCTCCTAGCCCAGCTCACTGAAGGCCCCATCCAGTCTGGCTTGGTGATGGTAGATGAGGTTTCACTTCTGTTCACTCCGATCATTGCTTGTACAGGATCGGGACACCACCATGACACACCAGCCAGTTTCCTTCTTCAGAATTCAGCTTTGCCTTGCAGTCACTCTGCTTTCACCCAGCCTCAGACACTTGTTTGAGCTGCCCATGGTCTTAGAGGTTTTGTCAGCTCAAAGCCAAGAGCTGCTGCTTCATAATGATATAGTCACAGAACTGTTTGGGTTGCAAAAGCTCTCCAAGATCATCATCAACCAAACCACACCATGGCCACTAAACCAAGGCCCCAAGTGCCATGGCCAGACCTTTCTGGAACACCTCTAGGGACAGAGACTCCACCATCTCCCTGGGTAGCTTGTGCCAATTCCTGACCACTCTGACAGGAGAGGAATTGTTCCTGATCTCCAATCCAAACCTCCCCTGGCACAGTCATGTCAGCTTGCTTTCTCTCCACCCCATGTCTTGTCCTCTCTGTGCCTTGCTGAAGCTGAGAGTTGGCCAGTGCATGTTAGTTGTCAGTCTCCAGTGTGCCTTTTGAGCCTGAACCTGCAGAGCATTTTGGACTTCCTGGAGGGCTGCTGGATACATCTTTCAGTGACTGCAGAAAGAGCCAAGCCGTCAGCATCTCCAGAGCACGAGAGGCAGCCTAGCAAGCTGATGTTCTCTACCAGAGTGGTTTGTTCTGGCCATTGAAAGTGGAAATGCTGCCAGCAGCTCTTGGAGGTTTGTGCACTCCACTCTCAGTCAGCATTTGCTGCTGCCTAAGCTGGTGACTTGTTGAGTTGAGAATTGTGTCTTTCCAAAAGTCTGGGATGGATCTGAATCAGGAAAAGTGGAGATCCCAAAGTTACTGGATACTGGCAGAGAGTTAAGGCCATCTGTGTCCAAAGTGCTATTTCATTGTGTGGTCTCCACAGCTGAGGGCCACTCAGCAGTGCTGGTAAGGTGAATTCCTGCTGAGTCTGAAGTGAAGAGGACTGGAAGTATTGCTCTCTGCTTCTCCACAGAAAGAAGCAGTCAGCCTGTGACACTTGAGACAAGGTTCCCATCGTGCTGAGGTTCCTCCTGCTGAGGTCCTTGCCATGCCCAGCAGCAGGGCTGGGAAGGGACAGGACTCCCTGGATCTGAGCAGAAGCAGCTGTGTCTGCTGGGAAGAGCCAGTGGGCAGCAGTTAGCAGCCCTGCCTCTGCCCAGCCTCCTGGGCACTTGGGCTGCAGGGAGTTGAGTTGTGGCTGCTGCAGCGGGAGGCTGGGTGCTGTGGAGTCACAGGCATCTGTTTTGTTTGCAGACTATTCCTGTGCAGCTTCTGCAGTGGTGTGTGGTGGTGGTGCTGGCTCTTTGTGCAGCAGAAGGTGAAGCATTTTTAATAAAACCTCCTCCTGCAGACAGTGTGGCTGAATGCTGTGGGCAGCTGCTAGAACATGAGCAACTTTGCATGCTCTGATGGGCACCTCCAGAGGGTTTCAGCTGCCTTAAAGCACCTTGCAGGCTGTGTTCTAACTCCCTGGGCTTGTAAGACTCCTGCTTAAGACAAAACCCTGAGCTGGACAGCTGTCCAAGGCAACCATCTTCTCAGGAAGATTCTTCTGAAGTAATTTAAGTAGCTGCCTTGTGAGTCAAACCCAAAGGCTGCAGGGCTGGTTTGTGCTGCAGCATTCACACCCAAGCAGCTCTGAGGCAGCTTTCACCTCACGAAGCTGGTTTCATCTGGTGAGCCTGACAAGACCTTGCTGAGTTCTCTCCCTGTTTCGAGCCACAAAGTCTCTACGATGTCTTTGACTCTCATTGTGAGCAGTGAATTGAGTCTAAGCAGCTTCTGTCCTGCCTTGTGGGAGCTCTAAGCAGGTCAGTGCTGAGGGCCTGGCAGCTCTCAGATGACTTCTCAGCTGCTACTGTCAGTGGTTCTCAAGGCTCCCCTAAATTCTCGGCTGAATGCCCATCCCTGGAGGTGTTTCCCAGAGGCAGAGCTGTGGTGCTGAGGTCCATGGCTTAGCCCCAGCCTTGGCAGAGGCAGAGCATGGTTGGCTGGGTGAGCTTAGAAGGACACCATGATTCCCTGATGCCTTCCCTTGACCAAGGAAGGTGAAGGACCCACGTTGGACTCCTCCGGAGCGAAGTCTCTACCCCAATGTCGCGCCTTCGCTCCGCCCCGCACTGCCTGCCCGCCCCCTCCGGGAGCCGCCCCGCCCCGTCCCGCCCTCGCTCCTCCCTCCGGGAGCCGCCCCGCCCACTCCGGGAGCCGCCGGCGCCTGCGCGGCCTTCCCGCGGCGGCTGCGCGAGGAGCGGTCTGGGTGCGAGCGCGGGCCGGAGCGGTGATGGCTGCTCGGTGGCTGCTGTGGCCGCTGTGGCTGCAGGGCTTGGCGCTGGTGTGGGGCCACCTCACCACCACGGCCCCGCCGGCACCGGCCCGGGGTAAGCAAGGGCGGGGGGCCGCGGGACGTCACCGTTCCCTTTCCGCGGAGGGGCTCGCCCATGGCTGCGGGCTGTGGACCGCAGCCGGGAGGATGGGCGGAGGTCCGTGCTGGCCCCGGGTCCCGGAGAGCTGCTGGAGCTCGGTGGGCTGCCTCTGTGCTCGTTCGCGCCTCGGAGCGGGCTGGTTCCGTGTGATGGGAGGGCAGCGGCCCCGGGTGGCTTCCGGCTCGGCCGCCCTGGGAACCGTGTGACGGGACGGGCAGGCTGCGCCCGAGGAGCTGGCTCCGGGCTGCCTGCGCCGGGAGGGGTGGTGGCAGCTGGGCTGGCGTCTAGCCGAGAGGTGTCCCTGCCCGTGGCGGGGAGGTTGGTGCAGATGATCTCTCGCGTCCCTGCCACCCGGAGCCATGTTGTGAACTACTGAAGCTTTCCTGGCTCCCAGCAGAATGGTTGTGTCTAGAAGCAGAAGGAAGAAGCGCTTGGTGTGAGCATCATCTCTGTGTCTTGTGTGGTTTTCCCCAGCCTGCTCCGAGTTCTCCCGGAGTTCCTGCGAGGAATGTCTGCAGAACGTTTCGGTAAGGCCCTGATGCCGGTGGTTTGGCTTCCACTCAGGTGAAGGCAGCTCCCTGGGGTGGGCTTGGTTTTGTTCCTGGTGGCGAGTACAGTCAAGCTGTCCTTCAGAAAAGAGGCTCTTTGTGCTCTTACTGAGGTGGAGGCCATGCTGCTTGCCCTCTGCCAGGCTGAATGCCAGCGTGCTTTCACTTGCTCAGGGCTCCATGGTTGGTTTCTCTGCTGTGTCCAGGGGATGGGCAGTGCAGGACCCAAGGCTCAGGTGTCAGCCTCTGCTCAGTGCTCTCACAGCACAGCTCCTGGGGTTGGTATTCTGCTGCTTTGGACTCTTCCTCACTGTGCAGCAGCACTTAGTTCAGGTTTTTCCTGTACCAGAGCCGGGTAGATGGAGTTTCTGTGGCTGTCATGCCAGCTGTCTGCCTGCTGCTTCCTGTGTGCAGAGAACCGTGGGATACGAAGGCAGACAAACTCGGGATGGTTTGCCTGGAGATGCCCTGAGGCAGGCTGGAGCAGGCCTCTGCTTGGATAACAACTTTGAGTGTGACTGGACAAGACAAGCCTCAGACAGCCCAGTTTAGTGACTTCTCAAAGACCCCTGCTAGAGAAATTCTGTGGTGACTCCCAAGTCGAAGGCTCCTGAAACGCTGTGTTTCAGTGAAGGCAGAGCTTCGATGTCACTTTTAGCCTGCAGAGGAGGCTGCAGGGAGACCTTAGAGCAGCTTTCCAGATTGGAAGGGGGCCTCCAGGAGAGTGGGAGAGGGACTTCTGATAACGGCATGGAGGGGGGGTGGCTTCTAACTGGAAGAGGCTGGATTGAGCTGGGACATGAGGAAGCCATTCTTGCCCAAGAGGGTGGGGAGGCACCGAAACAGGTTGCCCAGAGAAGCTTTGGAGGCTCCAAGCCTGGCAGTGTTCAGGGCCAAGTTCAAAGGTGCCTTGGGCAACCTGCTCTAGTAGGAGGTGTCCCTGCCCGTGGCAAAGGGTTGGAATCAAATGATCTTTAAGGTCCTTTCCACTCACCCTGCACTGTGATTCTGTGGTTTTGGGGCTGACCTTTGTAGGTTTTACCCCAGAGAGCACTTCCAGTCCACCTGCACTTGAGCAGTCTGTGGAGGGGAGCCCTGAGTTGCAGATGAATAACTTGGGGTTTCTCGTTTCTTTCCACAGTGCCTGTGGTGTTCGACCAACAAGACTTGTGTGGATTACCCTGTGAGGAGTTTCCTGCCCCCAGCCTCCCTCTGCTCCCTCTCCAGGGCTCGCTGGGGGGCCTGCTGGAGTAGGTAGTCCTTTGGATCTGGCTCTAGAGAGCTGTTCATGAGTGTGACTGACCTGAGGCTGCTCCTCTCTGGAGCTGTTCCCTGATCATTTATGTGGAGGGGTGGGTGGAGGACATGGTGGTTATGACTTGGAACCAAGATTTTTAGCTTCTGGACTCAGCAGCAGTCTTTAAGAGTTCTTTGTGAGCAGGTAGTCTAGTTCTGCTGATCTCTACAGGATTCGCTGTGCAGCAGAGTTCTGTTGCTGCTGAAGTCTCAGCTGGGAGCCAGTGGTGTTGGAATGTTCCCGGTGCTGTCTCTGTCTAGTCAGGGTTTACCTGCTGCATGACCCATGCTTCTGAGTGCAGAGGAACAAGCTCACTGCCTGCTGCCAAAGGGGACACTCTTACCTTTGAAAGGGGTTCTTAAAGTGTGGGATGACACCTGGGTTCAGTTCTTCCAGAATATTCTGGGGGCAGCAGTCAGCCAGCACCACAGGAGCTGTTACCACAGAGCTGTTGTAGCATGTCCAGAGGAGGCCACTAAGGTGATCCAAGGGCTGGAGCAGCTCTGCTATGGGGTCAGCTGATAGAGTTGGGGCTGTTCATCCTGGAGAAGAGAAGGCTCTGGGGGCACCTTAGAGCAGCCTGCCAGGATTGGAGGGGGGCCTTTGGGACAGCCAGAGAGGGGCTTTTGACAAAGGCAAAAGAACAGTTTGTGTTGGAAGGAACCTTTGAGATCATCCCCTGCCATGGGCAGGGACATCTCCCACTAAACCAGGTTGCTGAAGGGCCCTGCTAACCTGGCCTTTGAACAATGATGCCAGTCCTGGAGCCCCCACAGCTTCTCTGGGCAACCTGTTCAGTGCCTCTGCACCCTCCTGGGCAAGAATTGCGTCCTAGGATCAGCTGTAAATCTCCACTCTTCCAGTTTAAAACCATTGTCCCTCATAATACTCCCTGATCAGAGTCCCTCCTCTTTGCACTGGAAGGTCTCCCCAGAACCTCTGTGCCCTAAGAAGTGTTCCAGGGCTCACTGGAATGGTTTGGTGCAGTGCAAAGAACAAGTTCCCTTCGTGTCTCTTCGGAGCAGCCTCTGTGCAGCAGCCAAGTGTCTGTGGGGTGTGCTGGGTTCTGACTGGGGTGGTTGCACAGGATGGGCTTTGAGTGGCTTTTGTGCATAGAAGGTTAAAAGTCTTGGGATTTATTTGAGGAAGGAGGGGAAGAATTCCCAGGCAGATGAGTGCTGGTGCTGGAGTCTAAGCAGGTAATGTTTCTGTTTTCCAGTGAACTTCGAGGCTTTGATCATTGCCATAGCTGTAGTCGCTGGGCTGCTTCTGGTGTCCGCAGCAGCCTTCTGCTGCTACTGCTGCTACTGCAGGAGATGTGCCAAGAGGTAAATCACAACTACTAGTTCCTGTGCTAGCCTTGGGTACTGCTCTTCCTGCTACTGACAGTTTTGACTCTTCAGTGCACCTAAGAATCTTCTAATTTAGAGGCAGTTTTGGTCACTTGGCTTTGAGAAAGAACCACACAAAAAGAGGAGTTTGGTGAGAAACAGCTAGACACTGGAGACAATGCTGGAGGGACAGTGATGTTCTGAGGGGCAGCATCACAGATGCAGGGGTACAAGAGCTTCAAGCACATGTTTTACACCTTTGTATGAAGACTGGACATGAAATGGGCACGTCCTTCTGGGCTTCTCATGATGCAGAACGAAGGATTTCTTTGAGGGCAAGCTCGTGGTGCAGCAGTAAAGGGCTGAGGTGGGTGACAAGTAGCTGAGCAGCAGTGTCCTGCAGCACTTCACAGGATGTTAGGGGTTGGAAGGGACCAAAAGAGATCATCAAGTCCAACTCCCTGCCAGAGCAGGACCATACAATATAGCTCAGAGCACACAGAAACACGTCCAGACAGGCCTTGAAAGACTCCACAGAAGGAGACTCCACAACCTCTCTGTGCAGCCTGTGCCAGTGCTCTGGGACCCTTACAATCCCTTGTGTTGAGCTGGAACCTCCTGTGCTGCAGCTTCCATCCATTGCTCCTTGTCCTATCCCAGGGAGCAAGTGAGCAGAGCCTGTCCCCGCCTCCTGACCCCCAGCCCTCAGATATTTATAAACATTTATTAGATCCTCTTTCAGTCTTCTTTTCTCCAGACTAAGCAGCCCCAGGTCCCTCAGCCTCTCCTCATCAGGCAGTGCTCCAGTCCCTTAGTTATCTTCGTAGTCCTCTGCTGGACACTCTCCAGCAAATCCCTGTCCCTCTTCAACTGGACACCCAGTTGGTGTCCAGGCCCCAGCCTTTGCCCCAGGCCCTGCCAGCAGCCAGCCAGTATCTCACTGTTTGGTTGTCTTTGCCAGTGCCACAAAGTAACCTCAATGCAAGATGATGTTTTTTGCTCCAAGATAACATAGAGTGACTTAGTTCCAAGTGCAGTGACACTGCAGACCCAGAATGTTCTTTAGGTCTTGGAGGACTTGTGACCTTTCTCCACTGTCCTACTTCTCCAATTGGCTGAAACCCTTCAAAGGGGTGGCAATGGCTGAGCAGGTAAACCAGGCGAGTGTGTGCCGTAGTGGGCAGCGATCACTGCTCAGTCCCCTCCGGAACACCCAGGAGGCTGTGTGGTTGGGGCAGCACAGCCCAGCCTGCTTCCCTCTGCCTGCAGCTCTAGAGCTCAGCCAGGCTGCTTCCAGCTCTAGCACCGTTCCCTTTCTCCACATTGAACACCCCCAGGTCCTGCAGCTGCTCCTCCCCAGCCCTGTTCTCTAGACCCTTCCCTGGCTTCCTTTCCTTCTCTGGGTTGGGCTCTGCTCCCTGGGAACAAATAACATGAAGAGAGGAAAAGGCCTCAAGTTGCCCCAGGGCAGGTTTAGGTTGGACATGAGAAGAAACTTCTTGACTGAAAGGGGTCTCAAACATTGGCACAGGCTGCCCAGGGAGACGGCTGAATGCCCACCCCTGGAGGCGTTTCCCAGAGGCAGAGATGTGATGCCGAGGGCCATGGCTTAGCCCCAGCCCTGGCAGAGTCAGAGAATGGTTGGGTTGGGAGAACTCAAAGGGTTTTTCCAGCCAGAGCGTTGTGTGCAGGTGGAAATGCAGTTCAGGTGTGCAGCTGTGGGCTGTGTCAGGCCATCCCCCAGCCTCTCGCAGCCACTGGATGGCAGCCTTGCTCAGCTCCTCTGCGCTGCCTGCCCTGCTACAGCTCCTCACTGCTGCTAGCAGCTGTCTTACTGTTGGCAGTATTCACATCAGACATCTTCCACAGCTTCCCTGGGCAGCCTGTTCCAGAGCCTGACTACTATCATGGACAGGAATTGCTTCTTCATGGCTCATCTCAGTCCAGCTCCTTGCAGCTAGAAGCCATCGCCCTTGTGCTACCCCTGCATCTCCAAGTGCCACCACCCCTTCTGTGGGCAGGACACTGTGCTCAGGTGCCTGCATTCAGCAGAGCTGGTCTGCAAGGGCACAGCTCAGGTGTGCTGTCTGGGCTCAGACTCACACAGCTGCTGCTCTCAGGTGGATCCTTGTCATTGCAGGACAGGAAAGGAGGGCAGCTGCCAGGGCACTTCTGCTGGTTGCTGTCCCGGGAGCAGCCAGAGGTTGGATGGGGCTGGTTGGTGGGAAGATAAATTGTTCTGCCCCCCAGGGCTCTCGAAGCTTCAGCCTGCATCCAGGGGACCACAACCCCTCTTGAAGTTCAGTGGAACGCCTGGCAGGGTTTGCCTGGCAGTGGAGCTGCTTTCTCCCCTCTCATGCCTTGCTTCTCCCTTGCTCTGCAGCAGCAGCCCAGATGAGGATGAGGAACGACTCGCTCAGAAGAGAGAGGAGCGCAGGCTGCAGGCTCTTCAGAGGTGGGTCCTGGCAGCTGGAGGTGGAGCTTCTGGAGCTATGAGGGAGTCCTGCCCTCCTAAGAGTACACAGGAAGACTGTTTCCAGTGGAGAAATGTGATTTTTGTCATCCTTACCACAGGCTGACTGCAGTGCTGCTGTCAGCCTGCAGGTCGAGCCGCGGGCTCCTCTGACGCCTGCCTTCCCTTCTGCCTTGCAGGAAGCGTGAGAGGACCCTGAAGCACAATGAGATACGCAAGAAGTACGGTAGGTGGACACCTGGGTGGTGCTCGGGACCCAAGCCCAGGCCCTCCTCTTTGGTAGTAAAATTCACAGCAGGAACAGGCAACTCTGTGACAAACAGAAGTAACCAACCCCCCTTTGCTGCTGGTTCACATCTTCTGGTGCTTGGACATGTGAGCTTGTGGAGTTACTGAATCATTTGGGCTGGAAAGGACAGCAGCTGGAAAGGACACCAGCCCAACTGTTCTCAAAGCATGCCAAGGCTGGGGCTAAGCCATGGCCCTCGGCACCACATCTCTGCCTCTTGGGAACCACTCCAGGGATGGGATTCAGCCACC
Organism: Ramphastos sulfuratus; assembly: GCA_013399055.1. Classification (NCBI taxonomy): domain Eukaryota; kingdom Metazoa; phylum Chordata; class Aves; order Piciformes; family Ramphastidae; genus Ramphastos; species Ramphastos sulfuratus. Next base: position 45,285 of record WBNM01013056.1, on the reverse strand, counting down.
TCCCTGGGCAGCCTATGCCAGACTGAGAACCCACATGGTTAGACTAAATGATCTTAAAGGTCTTCTCCAAGCAAAGCTCCTCTGTGATTCAGAGTAAGCCTTGTTTTACCCTTAGACTTCCTCTCCAGTCCCTGCCCAGTCCATACAACTGCACACTAACCAATCCCATTCCAGCTGCTGCCAAGAGCTGCAGAGCCAGGGGCTGGTTTTTGGCTCTGCAGAGAGCCCTCCCAGTTGTGAGGGCAGGGCTGAGTGCCAGGATGGCAATGGCTTTGTTAACCTGATCCTGGAGATGGAGATGAGGAGCCTGAATTTTCCATACTGAGTTGGCTCTCGGGGAATGGCTCTCCCTATCTCACCCAGAGCCTTCCTCGCCCTATTGACATGGTAATGCCACGTTTGTCATGCCTGGCAGGTGTCACTCTAGCCACAGCCCCTGGGCAGCTCTGGCAGCAGAGGGGAGTTTTAGCAGGCAGGGGCACGCACTTGAAGAGTTCCTTTGTGGCCCCGTGTGGCAGTGCTGTTCCCTGCTCTCACACAGAATGCCACATGATTGCCCAAATGACATGGTGGCTGTGGGGATGCTGGAGAGCAGAGCTCTGCAGTTGTGTGCTCCACAAAGGCCTAATTGCTGTTGCATTTGCTGCTATTGTGTTTTGGGAGCAGGAGCAGTGAGCAGCTGCTGTGGGATTTGCTCTTTCAGTGGAGGACTCCTGCTCCTTTCTCACATCACTGCCTGGCATGGTGCTGGGCTCCCACACCACTGCAGCTCTGCAGAGCTCTGAGCAGCTGATCAGTGAGCTGTAACCCTGCCTTCTGGGGACATTGCTATTGCATTCAGGCCTCTGCCACAGGAAGAGGCCTGTTCCTTCTGTGCAGAACAGAGATTTTGGCTCCACCTCCTTGCATGTGCTGCATGCAAAGGAGCGAAACCTTTTGCTGTTACACACTCAAACCTGTTCACTTGTTGAACAGTTGTTAATCTGGGGGTTAAAAATGCAGAGGAGAGGAGGAATAAGGGGTTAAAAGTACAGAGGAGAGGAGTAATAAAGGTTGCTTTGCCTTTTTTGTTTGCAACGTGTCTCTTGCAAGTATCCCACTTGCTAATTCTATTTTGGGGCTGCTGTGTGATGAGAGGCAGACCTCCACAAGAAGCTGCACATTTAGCATAGGGTAGAAAAAAGTAACAGAAATATTCTTGGGCTGCATCCAAAGCAGTGTGGGCAGCAGGGGGAGGGAGGGGGCATTCTACTCCTCTGCTTTGCTGAGACCCCCCTACAGTGCTGGGGCCAACTCTGGAGCTACTAACACAAGAAGGACATGGAACTGTAGGAGCAGGGTCAAAGGAGGCCACAAAGATGATCAGAGGCTGGAGAGCCTCTGCTATGGGGACAGGCTGGCAGAGTTGGGGCTGTGCAGCCTGGAGAAGAGAAAGAAGGCTGCAGGGAGACCTCAGAGCAGCCTGCCAGGATTGGAAGGGGCTCCAGGAGAGCTGGGGAGGGACTCTGGACAAAGAGAGTGCCAGGACAAAAGGGGATGGCTTCAGACTGGCAACAGCTGAACTGAGATAAGCCATGAGGAAGCAATTCCTGCCCATGGGGGTGGTGAGACACTGAGACAGGTTGCCCAGGGCAGCTGTGGAGGCTCCAAGCCTGGAGGTGTTCAAGGCCAGGCTTGATGAGGCTCTGAGTGAGCTGTGCTGGTGGGAGGTGTCCCTGCCCATGGCAGGGGGTTGGGGCTGGATGGTCTTTAAGGTCCCTTCCAAAGCAGTCTGAGGTTCTGTGGTGGCAGGCATCACATGATTTAGCAACTCCAGGTGGGGTCTCAGCAGAGCAGAGAGGCAGAATCCCCTCCCTGCCCCTGCTGCCAACATTGCTTTGGATGCAGCCCAGCACAGGGTTGGTTTCTGGGCTGCCAGCTCACGTTGCTGGCTCATGGGGAGCTGCTTCTCACCTGGTACCCCCAGGTCCTTCTCAGCTCTGCTCTCCAGCCACTCTGTACAAGGCTGGGTTTGTGCTTGGCATTGCCCTGCCCCAGCTGCAGCACCTTGCAGGAGTGCTCAGGAACACTACCGGTTTACTTTCTCAGCTCCACTGGAGGGCTGGGGGTAGAGAGCCTTTGGAGAACAGAGCAGCTGCTGCAGCACAGGAGCTGCTCCAGTGAGCAGAGCAGCAGCTGCAGGCTGCACTTTAACAGTGGTTTTGTTTTGCAGGTTTGCTGCAGGACTCTGACAACCCCTACAGCAGATTTGAGAACGAGTAGAGCTGAGCACCTTCTGCTGGACTGTGCCTCCAGAATGCAGCAGGATGGTTTGTGTCCTCTTGGCCCTTGGGCTCTTCTCTCCACACAGCTGTGGGGCTTCCCCAAGTTGTGAGAGCAGGAGTGGGGAAAGCCTCCATGCAGTCCATACTTCTGTCCTGTTCTACCTACCTATGGCTAATTCTTGTGTCAGTGCTTTGCTGGTTGGCACCTTTGCTGTTTCTTGTGGTCACACTCTTCCTCTTCTAGAAACAGTTTTGTTACTTAATGTAGAGGTTAATGCTCAGAAACACTTGAACTCAGTCTGAACTGCTGCTGAAGTAGTTCCACCTTCCCAACCAGGGAATCAGTGTTTGTTCCTACTGCATTTGTGTGTGTAACAATTGGAGGCAAGAGGGAAGCAAAGCTGCAGAGGCTGATGCTGGCATTGATGGGAACATTCAGCAGCCCCCTTCTCAGCTGACAGTGGGGTGGAGATTTATCCTTCTCTGAGAGCAGATCAGCAGTGTCCTGTCTGAGGACTGACAGATGTCAGTAATGCAGCCCAACCTGTGCAGCTGGATCATCACTGATGTCAGAAGTGACTGATTCCAGTCAGCACTGGCAGAAGGTGGTTCCTGAGCTGAGCAGAGTCGTGTGTGCCTCACCTTCAGAAGAAGCAGCAGGCCCTGGCAACTCTTCCTGCTCCAACCTTTGTCTAGAATGAGCCAAAAAAAGCTGCTGAGGTTCTGCATTTTGCCAGGGCTGACCCTGGCCAGCAGCTCAGCACTACCCAGAGCTAGTCCCTCACCTCCAGTGGGACAAGGGAGAGAAGGGGAACAGCGGAAGTGAGAAGATTCTTGGGCTGAGATCAGACAGGAGGGTGGGGGCAATGCCCAGCTCACAGCCCTCTGCCCACCCTGTGTGTTGAATGGCCTGGAGTCTCAGGTCACTTTGGTCACTTCCAGCTGCCTCAGCTCTGTCACCTCCCAGCTTCTTGCCCCCCAGCCTAGGAAAGAGCTTGGTGCACTGCTCAGCACAAGCCAAAAGCGCTCTGAGCGCTGCTTCAGCCCAAACCCAAAGCAAAGCAGCCTGCAGGCAGCTCTGAGGAGAGGAGCCTGCACCCCAGCCCCTCCCAGTGTTTGTGGAGAAGGAGACTCCACAATCTCTCTGGGCAGCCTGCCTCAGGCTCCAGCACCCTCTCACCAAAGAAGTTTCTCAAGCTCAAGTGGCACCTCTTGGGTTCCAGTTTGTGCCCTTTGCCCCTTGTCCTGTCCCTGGGCACCACTGACAAGTGCCCAACCTCTTGCCCCCCAGCCTTTAGCTCTTGCTAAGCATTGCTCAGATCCCCTCTAAGGCTGCTCTGCTCCAGGCTCTCAGCCTTTGCTCGTCACAGAGCTGCTCCAGGCCCCTCAGCACCATCACAGCCTTTCAAGTTGGACTCTTCCAGCAGTTCCCAGTCCCTCTTGAACGGGGAAGGCCAGAACTGGACACAGTCCTCTAGGTGTGGCCTTAGCAGGTCAGAGTAGAGCAGGAGGAGATCCCCTCTGAGCCTGCTGGCCACACTTCTCTGGTTGCAGCCCAGGAGGGCGCTGGCTTGACCGTGAGGATGCTGCTGCTGACCTTGTGTTTCTGTGCCTCTGCAGAGCTGCAGCAGGCTCCTGTGCTGTGGCCATGAGATGTGCAGTGCTGCAGGTGCCCTTCTGACCAGCACTCCCCAATAAACTCTGTAGCCATGGCCTTTGCTCCTGCTTTCTGCTGCGGCTCCCCGTGCGGCAGGGGTGGGCAGGCTGCAGCTGAGGGGCACAGGCAGGATGCCCTTTGGCTGCTGCTGCTCTTCTGGCTGAAGAGAACATCTCAGCAGCCTGTAGCAGTGGGGAGTGAGCTGAGTTCTGTCACTCAGCAGCTCCTATGAAGATGTTCCCTAGGATCTGGCTGTGTTCCAAGCAGGGAGTGTTCTGTTAATGAGGGAGTTGTAACTGAGCAGGAGTGAGACAGTTCCCCTGTCCCTAAGCATGTTTAGCATTTTCTGAGTAGGCTCTGCAGTGAATCTCCTCTTCCTTCATCAGGGCCAGAGAAGGGCAAGGAAGCTGGGGAAGGGTCTGGAGAACAGGGCTGGGGGTGTTTAGTGTGGAGAAGAGGAGGCTGAGGGCAGAGCTCATTGCTCTCTGCAGCTCCCTGAGAGGAGGCTGGAGCCAGCCGAGGGTTGGGCTCTGCTCCTGGGGAACAAGTGACAGAAGGAGGGGAAGTGGCCTCAGGTTAGGTTGGACATGAGAAGAAACTTCTTGACTGAAAGAGTTCTCATAGCCTGGCACAGGCTGCCCAGGGAGGTGGCTGAATGCCCATCCCTGGAGGTGTTTCCCAGAGGCAGAGCTGTGGTGCTGAGGGCCGTGGCTTAGCCCCAGTCTTGGCAGAGTCAGGGCACGGCTGGGCTGGGTGAGCTGAAAGAGCTTTGCCAGCTGCAATGGTTCTTTTTTCCCTGTCAATTGGGTGGGAAATGTCCTCATGTCTATATTTCAGTTGCAGGCTTCTGCCCTTCCCTGTCTGCCTTCTTTTGCAGAAGTGTTGGGGTTGGTTTACCCACAGCAAGGCTGCTGCTTGTATTTCAGTGTACATCAGCGTGGACCTGGGGCTTGGGGACATGGTTTAGTGGTGACCTTGCAGTGCTGGGTCATAGCTTGGACTGGCTGATCTTGAAGGTCTCTTCCAAAGAGACTCTGTGGTTCTGCAGGCCACAAGGAGTTGCAGGGAGCTGTAAGGAGTGACCAGCAGCACCGCAGGGGTCAGCAAAGGTGTTTTAGTTTGCACACCTTTGAGGTGTGCTTTTTGTCATCCTAAACAGAAGAGCACAGGAGGTGCAGCTGCCTTGCATGGCCATATCCAGCATTCCCAGGTGGATCCCATGCTGTGGCACAAACCAGGCTCAGTGTTTGCAGGAAGAGTGCCTGAAACTCCTCAGCTCTCCTGACCTGTCCCACACAGCTTCCAAAGGAACCGTTGGGTGGTGTCTTGGGGAAGCTTTCCCAGGCCAGAAGGGAAGCCTAGACCCAGAGAAAGCTGCTGGTGGGTTTGAGCAGCCTAAGAGTGTCTGAGCATTGGGATGCATTGGGAATCTCATGGAGAGAATCAGCAGCCACTTCCAAAGGAGAACAAGGAGCAGAGGGCAGAGCTCCTGAGCTGTCACTACCAGTCCGGTGCTGGTGTGGCAGACGAGTGCCTGCTGGCGGGAGCAAAGTCACTTTGAGCCTGTGGAGGCTGTTTGTGTATGAACGTGATGAAACCAGATGGGGGTGAAGATAAAGTCAGCTGCAGCCATGCCAGGCAGGGGTGGTTTGCCAGGCAGGGGTGGTTTTTCCTCTTCCTTTTGCCCTTTTGTTTCTCACTCTGCCCTTCAGCACAGCAAAAGGATTAGGAAAGCTTTAATGACCCCAGGCTGGGCTGGATTTGCACGGTGCTGTTTCTGTCACAGCTCCAGAACTAACTGACCTGCAGCTCCAGAGCAACCCTGCTGCTACCCCTGCTGCTCACCTGCCCTGAAAGAGAATCTGGCTCCTGGTGTTCTACAACCAGCCCCAGCTGCTTACTGCCCCTGCAGCACTTCCGGGGGCAGCTTTGGGACCCTCACTCCAAGAAGGACACTGAGGGGCTGGAGCAGGTCCAGAGAGGGGCAAGGAAGCTGGAGAAGGGTCTGGAGAGCAGGGCTGGGGAGGAGCAGCTGAGGGCCTGGGGGTGTTTAGTGTGGAGCTGAGGAGGCTGAGGGCAGAGCTCATTGCTCTCTGCAGCTCCCTGAGAGCAGGCTGCAGCCAAATGGGGTTGGGCTCTGCTCCCTAGGAACAAGTGACAGGAGGAGAGGAAATGGCCTCAAGTTGCCCCAGGGGATGGTTAGGTTGGAGATAAGGAACAATTTCTTTGCTGCAGGAGTGGTCAGGGACTGTCCCAGGCTGCCCAGGGAGGTGTTGGAGTCTCCATGCCTGGAGAGGTTCCAGAAAGCTGTGGCCATGGCACCTGGGGCCATAGTGGGGCTGGGCTGCTGGCTGGAGCCAATGATCAGTTTTGTGAAGAGCTCCAGGGATGGTGGCTGCAGCACTTTAATGGAGAGCCAGATGCTGGTTACCCAAAGCTGCCCAAGCTGGTGACAGCACTGGCAGTGAGGTGGTTGGATGCTCTGGCACATGTGGGTTCCCTCACAGTAAGAGCAAGAGATGGTGCCAAACCCCTCTGACTACAGACATTTGGAGTCTCCCTTTCTGAGTGGATTGACTTTGACCAGCTGCACCTTGTTCCTGTGGGCTGGAGGACTCTGCACCAGCTGAGTCTGATTCTTAACTCCATTTAAGGCTTGGAGTGACAGGATGATGGCTTCAGACTGGAAGGAACTGGATTGAGGTGAGCCTTGGGGAAGCAATTCTTGCCTGGGAGGGTGGGGAGGGACTGGGGCAGGTTGTCCAGAGTAGCCGTGGGGGCTCCAAGACAGGAGGTGTCCCAGGCCAGACCTTCAGCAAGCTGGTCTGGCAGGAGGGGTTGGAACTGGATGATCCTGAAGGTCCCTTCCAACCCAACCCATTCAGCGGTTCTTGCTGCATGCCTTGCAGTGGTTGCTGTGCTTCTCTAAGTGGCAGGGAGCCTCTGGTCAGCCACTTGTGGGGTGTGAGTAGGTTGTAAAAATGCGCACTGCAGCAGCAGAGGAACTCTTCAAACCGACTTTCTGATGGCAGGGAGCAGGCCCCACAGCAGGACAGGGGTAGCTGCAAGAGGCTTATCTCATGCAGACAGTCTGAGCTTCCCAGATGGAGCTTGCAAGGGCTGTGCTCCCTGGTTAATGTGATGGCTTGTGTGGAGACATTCTCAGCATTGAGTGAATTAAAAATGTTCTCTCTGGAGGAGGTGATCAGCCTGCTGCTTGGGGGGCTGAAGAGAAGACACAGAATGACAGGAATGTAGGCCACTTCTTGTCACCTGCAGATGGCATAAAATAGAATCAGAGAAGTGTTGTGGTCGGCAGAGCCCTCTGAGCTCACCCAGCCCACTCTTTCTCTGACTCTGCCAAGGCTAGGGCTAAGCCATGGCCCTCAGCACCACAGCTCTGCCTCTGGGAAATACCTCCAGGGATGGGCATTCAGCCACCTCCTCCCTGGGCAGCCAAGCCCTTGCAGATCCCTTGTTGAAGAGCATTTACAGGCCAGGTGCAGGCAGAGTGAGGCAGAAATCTCCTCACTTGCCTTTGTAAGGAAGCATCAACTCATGCTGCTGGGTTTGGCATCCCTCAGAGAACAGCAAGAGTTCAGAAAGTCTTTGTTGGACTCTGAGATCTAATGGTGCTGAGCTGCTGCCCTGTGTCAACCCCATGAAGGCTGCTGGCTGAGGGCAGAGTGGCTTGGAAGCGTCCATCAGAGAAAGCCCTGAGTGTGCTGGGTGACAGCAGTTGGAGATGAGCCAGGGTGTGCCCAGGTGGCCAAGAAGGGCAGCAGCAACCTGTCCTGGATCAGCACTGGTGTGGGCAGCAGGAGCAGGGCAGGATTGTGCCCTGCACTCAGCACTGGGGAGGCTGCACCTCACATACTCTCAGATCACAAATCTCAGACTGGTTTGGGGTGGAAGGGACCTTCCAGATCATGCAGTTCCAAGCCCCTGCCATGGACAGGACACCTTGCACTGGAGCAGGTCTATGACACAGACTCTGGCTGTTTGCTTAGCCTGAGAGCTGCTCAGCTGCGCAGAGGACTGGATGCAGCCTGAGCTGTTTGTGGTTACTGGGACCAATGCTCTTGTTGACATCAACCACAGCAGCTGAGCGCTGTCACCTTGGGCCAGCACTGCCCTCAGGACACCAGCTGGGTCACTGCTGTCACTTTGCAAGGCGAGCAGGCAAGCCTCCAAGGTGAAAAGGTGAGTGTGATGCTCTGGAAAACAAAGGCACACGAAATGCCAGCAGCTCAAGGTGATCCTGTGCGGGGCCCAGAGCTGCAGGAGCTGCCGTGCGGTAAGTCGGAAGGGGTAGCCCAGAGGTGTGGATCACTGCCAAGGAGCTCTTTCCTTCACTGGGATGCAGCTGAGGACATCTTCCTGTTCCTTGAAGGACCAACGTCCTTCACCTCGTCTACTTTATCCTGAGGGGTGTCCAGAACACACCTCCTTCTCAGATCCTTGATTGTCTTTCTTTCCCTGGTACCAAGAAGCTTTTTGTGCAGACACCACAGACTGGGTTGGGTTGGAAGGGACCTTCAGGACCATCCAACCCCAACCCCCTGTCATGGGCAGGGACACCTCCCACCAGCACAGCTTGCTCAAGGCCCCATGCAGCCTGGCCTTGGACACCTCCAGGGAGGGGGCAGCCACAGCCAGGCTGAGCTGGGGCTGTGTCTGCAGAGCTGTGAGCTGCAGCAGTGGTGCTCCAGTTGTGCTGCTGGCCGAGGGCTGTGCTGCCAGGAGGCTCCTGATGTTCCCCAGAGCAGCCTGCATTCAATATTGATGAGGCAGTGACGTGATTCACACATGCTTTGGGAGCGCAGCTAAATGGATCAGCCTCACCCCTCCTGCTGCTTCATTTTGCATCATCTTCATCATGAGAGCATTCGTGGAACATTTGAGTGACTTCAAAACACCAGGATCTGGTATTAGAAAGGGTGAGGTCACTGCATTTGAAATCTCATTTTCCCTTTTATTAGGTTTTTTTAGCAAAATGGCACAAGAAAATTGAGCTCCTTAAAAGTTTTTCCACCCATTTCCCAGGAACAGCATTCAGTAGAATCTGGGTTGAAATGAGCCACAAGAAAGCAATTCTTGCCCAGGAGGGTGCTGAGGCACTGGGACAGGTTGCCCAGAGAGGCTGTGGAGGCTCCAAGCCTGGAGGTGTTCAGGGCCTGGCTGGATGAGGCCCTGAGCAAGCTGTGTTGCCAGGGCCAGCAGGACTCACATTGCCAGAAGCCTTTTTATGGAGCTGTAGACCCAGAGGTTCCTTCAGCATCTGCATCCTAACACAAAGCTGCAGGACCACCTCACCTCAACACTTAGCTGGACAAACCTGCTGCTAAAATGGAGTTAACAGCTCGAGCTTGGGCACTGATGCCAGCGGGTTGGTAGGCAGCCCTCGTGAAAGCCCAGCAAAGATGCATCAAAGGGCAGTTTGGGGCACACAGGGCAGGGGCTGGCAGTGGTTGTTTGCCAGGAGGCTCTGGTTTGTGGCTCAGCCAGGGCACAGTCGCCGGCCCTGACGGGGTGAAGTGATCCTCAGTGAGGCTGCTTCAGAGGAGCTAGGGAGAGCACAGTTACCAGCACCCAGGAAGGAGCAGGCTTGGGCACTGCACTGTCTGCCTGTGCCTTCAGACCTGAGTGGAGAGGAGCAAGGGTAGGCTTGGGGCAAGGTGCCCTGCGTCTGGGGCAGCCTTCCAGGCAGAGGTTAGGCCACGAGGGTTCTGCCAGCACCGACGCTACACCCCTCGCACTGGGCTGTGGAAGTCACGATCCAAGGGAGGGCTGAGGGCTCCCTCGGGCGAGAGCAGGCCTCCACCAGACCTCGGCGAGCCCCCCCAATGGAGATGTTGGCACCTGCCAGCTCGGGGATAATGAAACACACCCCGGGAGGCTGCTGCCAGAGCTCGGGGTGGGCATCCCGAGGTGGGCAGGGCTGTGATGGTTCCCATGCCACACATCTGTGCCTCCTTCCCCCTCCTAGATGGCTTCCGGTAGGGCCCTGAGCGCTGGGTTCAGTTTTGGGCCCCTCACTCAAGGAATTTCTTGATTGAAAGGGTTCTTAGCGCCTGGCATAGGCTGCCCAGGGAGGTGGCTGAACGCCCATCTCTGGAGGTGTTTCCCGGAGGCAGAGCTGCGGTGCTGAGGGCCATGGCTTAGCCCCAGCCCTGGTGGAGTCAGGGAATGGTTGGGCTGGGTGAGCCTGAAGGCCTTTCCCGCTCCAAACTGCTCCGTGGTTGGTGCCTCTCCGCCTGCCACTTCGTCCCCCTCCTGGTACACAGCGGGACACGGCTGCGGCCTCTCGGCCCGGCTCTCGCCGCCGCTTCCCCTGCCGGCCGCCGCCCGGGGGAGGGCCGAGGGAGGCCGGGGGCGGCAGGGGCTCGGCTGCGGCCCGCCCAGGCTCCTCCTCCGCCTTTCTCTCCTCGGTCCCTCCCCGCGCCGGCGCCCGCAGCTCTTGGCCGGACTTTTCCTTTTCCCGCTCCGGCTGCCCTCAGCGCTGCGCTGCCCTCTGCCCCTCCCCGCCGCGTCTGGTCCTGCCGCGGGGCTCGGGGAAGGGGTGGAGGGGGAAAGTGGGACGGGGCCATGAGGCGGGCGGTGGCCACCGGCCCAGCCGCAGCGGCGGCCGCGCCGTAGGGCTCCTTCCCTGGGCAGGAGCCGGGGGCGCCCCGGGGGAGTCCCGCAGCCGGGGTTGAGGTGGGCGTGCGGGCATCTCCCGCCCCACGGAGCCCAGGGAGCGGGGGCGGCCGTGTGCCCCCCGCACCCCTATGTGTGCCATGATCGACTCGCAGTCCGCCGAGAAGATCAGCAGGATGAAAAAGTTACGGAGAACTTTATCGGAGAGCTTCGGCCGGATCGGTGAGTGGCGCCGGGCCCCGCCGCTGCCCCGCTCCCCGCGGAGCGCTCCCGGCGGCGGGGGGTGGGGGGCGGCCGGGCCGGGGACACCCTCACCCAGTCCCTCTCGGAGGAGAAAGGTCGGGAAGGAGGTTTCGGGGGGAAGAAAGCTGCTTGCCAGCAGTGCTGCATGATGGAGGCGGCTCAAAATAGGCTGGAGAAGCTCCGAGCGCAGCCCAGGGCTGCCCTGCCTGCCCCCCTCGCAGCCCGGAGCGCCTGGCCAGGACTCAGAGCTGATTCTCTCTGTGTTGCTGCTCTGCTAACGGATTCGTTGTGTTGGGGCTGCCGTTGTGCTGAGGTGCCGGAGCGGGCGGCCCGGCGGTTTGGGAGGGCAGACAAAAGGAGTCTGTCTGTCTGTCTGTCTCTCTGTCTGTCATCGCTGCCAGCTCTCCTCCTCGCGCTGCCGGCAAGCAGCCTGGGCTGGCGCGACCTGCGCCTGCCGCCGAGCTCCGCGCCCGCTGGCATCGCTGCCTCGCCTGCCTTTGACACCCGCGGGTCTGCGGCGGACTTGGCCTCCGAGAACAATGCCCAAGAGTTCTCTGCTCAGCCCTCTGCTCTCCTCCGCTCAGCTCTCTGCGCCTCTTGCCCTCTGCCACGCTGCTTGCCCTAATCCTCGGTTTAGAGCCTTCATGCCCGCTGACAGCATCCACACGCAGGGACAGGAGGTAGCGTAGAGGAGGTGTGAGGTCCCCAGGCTGGAAGGGCAGCTGCAGGTAGAGCCACAAGGCTTGGATGGGCATCCCTGGAGGTGTTGGAGAAGTGTGCAGCTATGGCACCTGGGGCCATGGTTTAGTGGCCATGGTGGGGTTGGGTTGCTGGTTGGACTGGATGGTCTCAGAGGGCTTTTCCAACCCAAACAGTTGTGTGATTCTGTGAGTGATTCTATGATGCTGTGACCAGCCTTGCAGACCCTCTGTGATGGCCCTTCCACAGCCCTCACCCGTCAGTTGTCCCACTGGGATGTTTTTCCTTCTGGTCAGTCTGGCTGGCAGATGTGGGTCATCTCGCAGAGCTGCTTTGTCCTGGTGAGGGGACCGAGGTGGCTGTGCTGCAGCCCCAGGCTGTGGCATTGCATTCCCCCTTCACAGCCCTGCCAAGGAGATGAGCAGACTGCTTGGGCTGGGTAGTTGCTCCTGTGCTGGGTATGCACTCAGCAACTGCTTTTAGCTGTGAAGGACTGCAAAGTTCCAAGTGCAGGGTGGCATCTTGAGACCAGGCATCTTTTTCTCATCCTACTGCAAGATGAAAAAGACTCAGAAAAAACATCATTCCTACTTAAAATGCCCAAAATATTGGGCAACCTCTTTGTAAACCATGGGGAGATGCCAGATTTCAGCTGTGAAGGGGCTGTCAAGCCATGGTTATAAATCTCTCTGCCTCCATAAATAGGTGAAAGCTGTCAGCAGTATGAAAGCTGTAAAATGCATTGAAAATTCTTCATGAAGCTTAAACTTGTGAAATGCATGGAAATGTCTGATGAGAAGTGAAAAAAAGAGGCTGGAGCCAGGTGGGGGTTGGTCTCGCTAGGATCAGGTGTTAGAAGGAGAGGAAATAGCCTGAAATTGTGCCAGGGGAGAGTTAGGTTGGAGATCAGGAAAAAATTCTTTGCTAACAGAGTGGTCAGGGACTGGCACAGGCTGCCCAGAGAGGTGGTGGAGTCCCTGTCCATAGAGGTGTTCCAGAAAGTTGTGGCCGTGGTGGTTGGGCTGGTGGCAGGACTCAATCACAAAGATCTTTTCTGAGCAAACCAATTCTTCATCACTCTTCCATTCCAGTGCATTTGTCAGGGTGGTTTGATTGGGAGGGAAGAGAAGCAGGTAGGTGCTTGGTGAGTCATAGAATCAGGCAGGTTGGAAGAGACCTCCAAGCTCACCCAGCCCTATCCAGTCAACTAGACCATGGCACTAAGTGCCCCATCCAGGCTTCTCTTGAACACCTCCAGGGACAGCAACTCCACCAGCTCCCTGGGCAGCCCATTCCAATGCCGATCACTCTCTCTGTCAAGAACTTCCTCCTAACATCCAGCCTAGACCTCCCCTGGCACAACTTGACACTGTGTCCCCTCATTCTGTTGCTGGTTGCCTGGGAGAAGAGCCCAATCCCACCTGGCTACAACCTCCTTTCAGTCAGGTGTCTGCACGGCACAGAGACTGCGACTGTAGGGGGCTTGGCAACCGAGAAACATCTGGAGTGAGGCTGCTGCTGTGCTGTGCCAGGGACAGTCTCCTTGGTGCCTCTCAGGGAGCAGGTCCCCCCTGGCTGGGCATTCCTGCTCTAGATCAGGCTGCTTAAGGCCTCATCCAACCTGGTCTCAACCCCCTGCAGGGAGGGGAAAGCTTCCAAATCTGAGAGCTGGACAGAGCTGTTTTCTTGACAGGCTTTCTGGCAGCCTGCCCATTTTTACAGACCTCAGAGCAGGGTAAAGTTGTGATGTCCTTGCTTCTGAGGTGGTGTCCCTCTGAACAAACTACAGGGCAACCAGCGTGCAGAGCCTGAGCTGCAGCACTCTTTTATTTGAGCATTTAAACCTTTGCTAGGCTTGGTTCTTAGCTTTAGGCTTGGATAATTATGTGACCGAGATGAGAAACGAGCCCTTTGGTAAATGATCCTCAGGTTCAGTTAGGTAGAGTTCTCGCACTTGTTAGCGTTCCTGGAGCACCAAAATCATCACAGACTGGGGTGGCTTGGAAGGGATCTTCAAGACCATCCAGTTCCAAGCCCCTGCCATGAGCAGAGACGCCTCCCACTGGCCCAGCTTGCTCAAGACCTCAGTGCCAAGCTTGGAACCTCCAACTTCTCTGGGCAACCTGTCCCAGTGCCTCCCTACCCTCCTGGGCAAGAATTGCTTTCTCATGGCCCAGCTCAGTCATATTTGGGATCTCTTCAGCTCCCACCATGGAACCTCTGTCATGCAATCTCCTTAGTCAAACAGTGACCCCAGGGTAGGAGGAAGGAAGGAGTGAGACCTAGGGAGACCCACAGTGGGATGGCTTCAGTGTGGTGCCAGCAGTCCGTGGCCCCTCGGCTGGGCTGGGCTGTGCCTGCTGGGCTGAGCCTGCCGCTCTGACCGCCCTGCACATACCTGAGCTAATGAGGAGCTCCTTCGTTTATTTTCTTTAAGCTCGGCAAAGCTTCTCTTTCAGTCGGTTGAAAAGAAAAGGATGGCCTTGGGGAGGGGGAAAAAAAAAAAAAAAAAGTCTTCTGCTGCAGTTTCTTGTCTCCAGTGTGCTGCCCTGATGGTTTCACCTCTTCTCTGTGGTGAATTGGTTGAGTGGAGTTGTTACAAAGCAGAATCTGATCAGATGAGTGACTCAAACTCTCAGATTCTTGGTTTTTAGAGATTTTAAACCCCTCCTTTGACTCACAAAGGTAGAGATTAAAGAAACAGCAAGCTCAGAACCCAGCCTGGGTTTGCAGATTCCTTTACTTTGTGGATTTGGTTTGGCTCTGTTGGTTGACTGTTCCCAGAATATTTTAGTTACCTGGAATTGTTGTGTTTTGAGAAGGCAGAAAAGGTTGTCAGCATGGCCCAGGAGTGTCGGGGCTCATTTGTGGCTTGTCTGTTCTGAGAGGCAAACACAAAGGCCACAAATGTGTTCCTCAAAAACCTCCACGAGTTGGGTTCTTTCCTCCTTGGTGTGCTGACTCCTGGTTCTGCTGCTTACTGGGGACTGGGAGCTTGCAGATGTTTTGCTCAGCCTTGAGGAGCATGCAAAAGCCTTTCGTGGTGAGATGGACAATGTGTGCCTCAGAGCTCCTCAGCAACAGCCCAGGGCGTGGGTTTTCCTCTTAGTGAGCATGAAGTCAGATGAGTAATTATAGAGATCTTCAGAGATCTGAGGGCAGTTGTGGTTCGTGGCCCAAGGAATTGGAGCTGGAGAGCCAGAGGAGGCTGTACCAGCCTTGCTGCTACCCTCTGCAAGAGAGCTTTGCCTGCAAAAGAAAAAAATTCAAAGTCAGTCTTTGCTGCAGCTTCAGCACTGTGCTTGTCTTTGTTTTCTTGCTTTCCTGGTTCATGATTTTTGCACTCTGCTCCTCTCCCTTGGTTGTTGATGAGTTGCTGGTTTGTGGTGTGTGAGAGCTGCAGCAGCCTCCTCTAAAGGAGCTGCAGAGAGCAATGAGCTCTGCCCTCAGCCTCCTCTTCTCCACACTCAACACCCCCAGCTCCCTCAGCTGCTCCTCCCCAGCCCTGTTCTCCAGACCCTTCCCAAGCTTCCTTGCCCTTCTCTGGCCCTGCTCCAGCCCCTCAGTGTCCTTCTTGCAGTGAGGTCCCAAAGCTGCCCCCAGCACTCCAGCTGTGGCCTCCCCAGTGCTGAGTGCAGGGCACAATCCTGCCCACACCAGTGCTGATCCAGACCAGGATGCTGGTGGCATGCCTGGGCACACCCTGGCTCATCTCCAGCTGCTGTTACCCAGCAACCCCAGGGCTTTGTGTGCTGGGCAGTTTCCAGCCACTCTGCCCCTAGCCTGGAGTATTTTACAACCCCTAGTACTGCACAAGGGTTCAGTACCCCACAGCATGGCTTGGCTGGGCCTTGTACTTTTCCCTGCTGCAGTTCACTCAGATTCTCCATAAGCTTCTTTTTTGCACTCCCTAGGACCGAGAACAAAGCCCCCAACCTCCTCAACTCTCATGTTCTCTACCCTGGGAGAACATTCTCACAGGATGCCAGTTCTGAACACCTCTGCAGTCCTCCACTCTGCTACAGAGTCACATTTTGGGTGCCCAGTTGTCATTCCTGCTCTTTGCTGTCATAGCAGGGAACTGCTGCTCTGTGGTGCTTCTCTCTGATGGTCCTTTCCTTGTGCTCCTTGAAATGCAGCCACTTAACCACTTCTTTTCTTCTTTTCTTTTAAAGCCTTGAAGAAAGAAGAGAGCAGCTTTGATGAGGTAGGTTCAATATCTTTGTACCTTACTTAGTCCAGGTGTGCCTCAGGATTTCTCACTGGAGCTAGGAGAAGCCCCTAGACAGCTATGTTCCAGCATCCCTCGCTTGAACATCTCATTGCCCAGGTCACTACCAGATGCATTTGGTGGCTGACAGCTCTGAGTGGAATGCTTTGGGGTTTGGGTGAGATGTAGGGAAGCTTAACTGGTGTCTGAGGAGTGGTGGTTCAGAAATGTGCCATCAGAGAGGTGCTGCATGCAGGGAAAGTGCTTTCTAGAACTTGATCCACAGTAACTGTACACCTGTGCTGGCAGAGTGAAAGCACAGCAGCCTGGAGACAGCACCTCGTGGAAAGTGCTGCTGCCTTGGGTTCTTCCTGGCTGTGTCAACTCAGAGATCACAGGAATGGGAAGGGACCTCTGGAGATTATGCAGTCCAAACCCCTGCCAGGGCAGGGTCACCTAGAGATAGCCACACAGGAACACACCCAGGTGGGCTTGGAATGTCTTCTGAGACTCCACCACCTCTGGGCAGCTGCTCCAGGGTTCCATAACCCTTAATTACAGAACTTTCTCATGTTCAGGTGAACTTCTGATGTGCCAGTTTGTACTCCTTACCCCTTGTCCTGGCACTACTGAACAAAGCCTGGTCCCATTTTCCTGCCACCCACTCTTGCAGTATTGATCAGCATTGATCAGATCCATCTCAGGCTGCTCTTCTCCATGTGAAGCAGCTCCAGAGCTCTCACCTGTCCCCATCACAGAGATGTTCCAGGCCTCTCAGCAGCTTTGTGGCCCTTGCTCCTTATGAGAAGAGGTAGGAGAGGAAATTGCCTCAAGTTGCCCCAGGGGAGGTTTAGGTTGGAGATGAGAAGAGACTTCTTGACTGAAGGGTTCTCACAGCCTGGCAGAGCCTCCTCTTCTCCACACTAAACACCCCTATCTCCCTCAGCTGCTCCTCCCCAGCCTTGCTCTCCAGACCCTTCCCCAGCTTCCTTGCCCATCTCTGGTCCTGCTCCAGCCCCTCAGTGCCCTTCTTGGAGTGAGGCCCCAACGCTGCCCCTAGAAGTGATGCACAGGCCATGAGTGTCCCTGCAGGCTGATGGTCCTGGCTTGAAACGTGGCTTGAGCCACTCAGCTTGAGCAGAGTTTTGTTTCAGTCCAGGGAGTTTTGTGGCAAACTCTGTTCAGGTGTGGCTTTAATGGAAGCTGGCAGCTTGTTGATGGGAACTGCTGCAGAGGCAGTGCAAGAAGGCTTTGTGGGAAGGGTGCACAAAAGCCTTTGCTTCCCTCTGCTGTGAGTGACACTGGCATTGAGGGGTTCTGCAGTTTCAGGTGACACTCATGAGGGAAGCCTGCTGAGATTTCATCTTGTCCTTCTTGTCTCCCCAAGCCCCCCACAAGGGCTCTTGGCAGCTGCCTGGCCATGGTTGTGAGGCAGTGCTTGGGCTGTACTCTTCCCTCCTCGTTCCCTGCTTTGTAGACTTAAATCAGCAGAGCAAACATCTTTATTGTCAGTAAACACAGAATGGTTTGGGCTGGAAGGGACCCTCCAAGCTCATTGTGTGTGACCCTTGCAGTCACAGGGACAGCTCCAACCAGATCAGGCTGCCCAGGGCCACATCAAGTCTCCAGTCTTGAATGTCTCCAGGGATGAGCCTCAATCACCTCCCTGGGCAGCCTGTGCCAGTGTCTCCCACCCTCACTGTGCAGAGCTTCCTCCTGCTGTCCAACCTAACTCTGCCGTACTCCAGCTCCAAACCATTGCCCTTGGCCTGTCCCCACAGGCCCTTCTGGATAGTCCCTCCCCAGCTCTCCTGGAGGTCCCCTGCAGGTGCTGAAATGCAGCTCTGAGATCCCCTGCCACACAACCACCAGGCAGGTGACTTTAGTTCTGCTGGAAGCTCTCACAGAAAACGAGTCCTGTCTGCTTTCCTGCAGAGCTCTGCACATGTGCTGCCTCCTCTGCTGTGTCACAACATCCCTGACAACCATCCATTTGCAGATCCCATCCCATCATCAAGGCTCTGAGCCAGCTCACATCTCTTACTATTTCTTTGGAGCAGATAAGAGAAGGAGCTCACAGGCTGTGCCTGTTTGCCTCAGCAGGATGGCTCTGATGGGCACAGGGTGTCAGTGTGAGCCACTCAGCACCTGAGGAAGTTGTTGCTGCCTCGCAGCTCCTCTGCAAGTTGTTGCTCTTCCCTCCCAGCACAGCTCTCTGCTCAGGCACTCCTGAGTCACAGCACTGCCAGGCCTCCTTTTGTTCTTTCAGCTGCTGAGATCCTCCTCCCTCCAGCTTCTTTAAATATTGTGGGTTAAATACTGTGAGATGTTGACAGCAGCTGGAGAAGAGAAGGAATGCTGCTGGAAACTGCAGGGTGAATCATGGAATGGTAGAGTTGTTTGGCTTGGAAAAGCCCCCTGAGATCATCCAGCCCAACCATGCTGGAGAACACCAAGAGAGCAGGCAGGGCACTGGCACCAGGGCAGGTGGCAGCTGGGATTAGCTGTGTGTGCACTGTCCTGAGAGAGCTGCTGAACCTGAGGTGAGTGTCTTGTGGGATCATACCATCACAGAGTCAGCTGGGTTGGGAAAGACCTCTGAGACTGTGTCTAAGCATCAGCCTAAGACTACCGTGGCCATGAAGCCATGAATCATAGAATTGCCCCCTGAGATCATCCAGTCCAACCACCAGCTCAACTCCACCATGGCCACTAACCCACGTGCCATGGATCCAGGTGTTCCACAGTGCTGAGAAATCCAAGTGAAGCTCCTCTGGGAGCTGTCTCTGCTGCCCAGGACAGGCAGTGGCACAGCAGTTGTGCTGCTGCCACATGCTGAGCAGGGCCTGGCCTTGGGTGAGAGCTGCTCCTTGGTCTGGCACTGCACAGCCACCAGGAGATGTCCTCCGTACAGACACAGAGCTCTTGGGGCAAGGCCAGAGGAGGCCACAAAGATGCTTCCAGGGCTGCAGCAGCTCTGCTGTGAGCACAGGCTGAGGGAGCTGGGGGTGTGCAGCCTGCAGAGAAGGCTCCAGGGGCACCTCAGAGCTGCCTGCCAGTGCCTGAAGGGATCCTGCAGGAAGGCTGCAGAGGGACTTGTGCTGAGGGGGTCTGAGACAGGCTAAGGGGCAATGGTTTGGAGCTGAGGCAGAGCAGGGTGAGAGTGGAGCTGAGGGAGAAGTTGTTGAGTGTGAGGGTGGTGAGAGTGTGGCACAGGCTGCCCAGGGAGGCTGTGGCTGCCTCCTGCCTTGGGTTGTTGAAGGCCAGGCTGGATGAGGCCTTGAGCAGCTGAGTGTAGCTGAGAGGTGTCCCTGGGCATGACAGGAGGTTGGAGTGGTTGAGCTGTGAGGTCCCTCCCATTCTGAGCCATTCTGTGAGTCTTTTAGTGACAGTAGAAGAAATTTCTTGGCACCAGTGGCCTCTAATTCCCCTCCAGCTGCACTCAGCACTGGTTTGTTTCACTGCATTTTTCTCTTCCCCCACCGAATCTCAGCTCTGGCAGAGCTGTGGCCATGGTGATCCTGGAACTCTACCTGAGGCTGGCTTCCTGCTGCTCTGGAGCTTGTTTTGTGCTCTCTGGCTTGAAAATCCAAGCAAAGGAATTTGTTGGAGGGAGTCACTTGCTGTGGTTCATGAGGTCAGATACGCCCTGCAGCTGGGAGAGCTGGAAGGCTCTGCTGGCCCCAGTGTGCTGCAAGAGATGCTGCAGAGCCTGGGATGTCTGGTTAGGGTCAGTTTCTTTCTCTTCCCTTCATTTTCTTTTCTGCCCTCCCCTCTGCTCCCTTCCCTTGCCCTCCCTACTCTCTCCTCAGTCCCACCTGAAGCACTTTTTGCTCCCTGCATTTGGAGAGCAGCTCAGAGAAGGTGAATTTCAGAGAGAGCTTCCTGAGTGTCCTCTGGTTTAGTCTCCATCAGCAGCTGGCACTTTCTGCTCGGGCCCAGCTTTTCCCATGCTGGCTTTGGCATCCCCTTGGGTTTTGGTGGCTGTTAGTCTGCTGTCTGGCAGCCAGCCACACACATTCCCCTGAACCCCAGGGGACTGCTTGTCAGGCCTCTTCTGTGTCTTTTGGAGTCAGTTGTGCTCTTACTGCTTGCTAGAGAAAGCCTCTAGGTTCTTTTAGTGGTTTGGGTTCTTCTTAGTCCCTTTCCTTTGTTTGGTTCTTTCTTGCTCATTTCTTTTCAGTAGTTGTTTCTTTTTGGCTTGTGTTTGTTTATTTTTCGTTTAGTTTATTTTTTTAGTTGTGTTTGGTTTTTGTTTCTCTGTAGTAAGTTTTTTGCTTCATTTCAGTAACCTTCTCTCCCTCCAGCATGGTGCCAGCGGCTGCACTGCCTCCCGGGTGCAGTGCCAGTGTGAGCTCGGCCACAGATGAAATCTATTCTTTGCTGGTTTGGCTTTGCCTGCTTCCTGCCTGCACTCACTGCCAACAGGGCTCAGGGTGGCTCTCTGTGCTCACCATTTAGCTGCCTTCTCCTTCCTTTGTTCTCCAGGTGGTTTCGTTCCCCTGTCTCTGACAGGGATGCTGCTGAAGTCCCTGCCAGTTACTGAGGCAGCAGCTGGGGGCAGGGGAGCGCAGCTGGGGTGGGAGCTCAGGTCTTGAGTGCAGAGAGCATGGGAAGAAGGGGGCTGGTGGGGCTGGCAGCCCCTGGCAGTGTGGCTTGGTGGCTTTCAGCTTTAATTTGCCTTCTAAACAGCCAGACTTGGAAATCACAGACTGGGCTGGGTTGGAAGGGACCTTAAAGGTCATCCAGTTCCAGCCCCCTGCCATGGGCAGGGACACCTCCCACCAGCACAGCTTGCTCAGGGCCTCATCCAGCCTGGCCTTGAACACCTCCAGGGAGGGGGCAGCCACAGGTGCTCTGGGTGACCTGTCCCAGTGCCTCAGCATCCCCCTGGGCAGGAATTGCTTCCTCCTGATTTATCTTGGTCCAGCTCCTTCCAGTCTGAAGCCATCACATCTTGTCCTGTCACTCCAGGCCTTTGCCAGAAGTCCCTCTCCAGATCTCCTGGAGGCCTCTTTCCAAACCTGTAAGGCTGCTCTGAGGTCTCCCTGAAGCCCTCTCCAGGCTGAGCCTGAAAATGCTTTCCAAGCTACTCTGCTTTGTCCCTGCTAGGTCCTGCTGCAGTTTTACAGTTAGTGATCAGGAAAAATGAAATTTTTCAGCTCCTCTGTGCAGAGAAGGGTTCCTGTTGCAGTTGTCCAAGCCATGATGACTCTTACTGTGCCTTAGCTTCTTTGGGTGTTGGAGGTCTCTCATGGCAGCAGCTTTGCTTGTTTTGGAGGGGAATGAAAGTCCTTAAAACAAAAAGAAAGGAAGAAAAAGCTGGGACCTCTCTTGGCTCCTCCTGTGCAGAGTGACCCAGACAGACACAGGATGTTTGTTACAGACACAGAATTCCAGAGCACAGCATCTTGTAAGGCGCTCAGCTTTCCCTGCAGTCGGTTGTGCGTGCTGTGGCCGAGGGCATTGTGCTGTGCCTGGCTGGCAGCAGGGCTGGGCAGCACCCAGAGAAGCTGACGTGCTGTGCCCAGCCTGCCTGGCCTTCCAAGGGGCCTGGAGCTAGGAAGGGCTGGGCACAGCAGTGGGCAGGCAGTGGGGTTGGCTTTGGGAGTGAGTGTGGAGGAACTGCTTGAGGAGGCTGCAGCCAGCTGGGGTTGGGCTCTGCTCCCTAGGAGCAAGTGACAGGAGGAGAGGAAATGGCCTCAGGTTGCCCCAGGGGAGGGTTAGGTTGGACATGAGAAGAAACTTCTTGACTGAAAGGGTTCTCGGAGCCTGGCACAGGCTGCCCAGGGAGGTGGCTGAATGCCCATCCCTGGAGGTGTTTTCCAGAGGCAGAGCTGTGGGGCTGAGGCCATGGCTTAGCCCCAGCCTTAGCAGAGCAGGACTTGGTGATCCAAAACAATTCCATGAGTGTGATTCCAGCTGAGCACTTCTGTAGACATTTTACAGCTCAAGAAGAGGTGTCTGTGGTGTGCAGAGGGTGCTGAGCCAGGCATTTCATGTGGGCACTGAGACAAGGGGTTCAGAGTGGGAGCCTTGACCAAGTGGTGAGACTCAGCAAGGTCCTGGTTCTAAGCAAAAAACATGGAAGTTGCTGCTGTGACACAAGGTTCTGGCACGTTTGAAGCCTGGAAGGATGCCAGAGCTGCCTTCCTTCTGTCAGAAGGTTTTGAGGGGGGCCCTTGGCAAGAAAGGCAAACAAGGACAAATGTGGTTGCCTTGTCTACTGGCAATGGACAGAGATGGGCTTGGAGATGCTTCGGGGGGAAGGTCTGAGTCTGCTTCTTGGCTGCCTTCTGAGTGTCAGCTGTGGGTCTTAGGTTCCATGAGTCACATCCTCTCTGTGTCACTACAGAACCACACAGCTGCACTTGTGGCCTGCCAGAAGTGCTGAGGCACTGCAGAGACCTCAGCCCCCAAGGAGATCTCATGCCCTGCACCACAGCCTTCAGCTGCATACCAGAGAAGGAGCTGGTGAGATGCTGGCCCATGTTGCCCCAGAGAGGTGGGAGATGCCCCATGGTCAGGTTGTTTGGGGCTCTGAGCAGCCTGGTGTAGCTGAAAATGTCCCTGCTTTGTGCTGGGTGTTTGCACTGGGTGGCTTTTGAAGGTCCCCTCCAGTGGCCAATGATCTAATTTCTCTCATTAAAATATTCCAATTAGCCTCAAACCAGCAGACCAGAGCAGCCTGAGGCTGTGCCCATGTGTTTTCCTCCACAGTTACACAGGGCTTGCCCTTTAGGGTGTAACCTGCTCCATACGACCTGGCATTTGTGTGGCACTGCCCCCTGCGTGCTCCTGTCTCATCTTCTCACAGCAGCACAACACAGACTGCTGTGGCTTGGAAGGGACCTCAGAGACCATCCAGCTCCAACCTTCATCCTGCAGACTCCTCTCTGAAGCTCTGTCCTGAGCACCAAACTTCTTCATCAGAAGAGTTCAAAGAGTTGAGCTCATTATGCTCAAAACTGGCACCCTGAGGCTCCTGCTCACTCAGACTCAGGCTGCAGAACTGGGCCCTAATTAATTGTGCACTAAACCAGAATTGTTACTAATTCATGTGTTTAAGAGAGGGGCCTAAAGGATGTTCACTCCCACTGCACAGGCATGGGCAAGAAAAAGATGCCCAAAACTGTGGCAGGGCAGGTTCAGGTTGGGTATTAAGATAAAATTTATTCCCAGAAAGGGTTCTCAGGCACTGGCACAGGCTGCCCAGGGAGGAGGTGGAGTCCCCATGCCTGGAGGGGTTCCAGAAAGGTGTGGCCATGGCACCTGGGACCATGGTTTGGTGGCCATGGTGGGGTTGGGTTGCTGGTTGGGCTGGATGATCTTGGAGGGCTTTTCCAACCTTCATGATTCTATGATTTGTTACTTTCCCCTCCAAGATTTGAAAGAGTGAAGCCTGTCTGGGCAGCAGAGCAGATGTTGGAGGAGGGGACAAATGGCAGCCATCTGGAGGTGGCTGTCAGGAGAGTTTGTGCACTCTCAGTGGTGTCAGAGCCACGGCAGGCCCAGGGCTCTCCTCTAGGGTTGGCATTCTGGTGGTTGGGTTTATTGCTCAGGGAAAGTCTTTCTAGGGATGTTATTGTGGAACAGGACAACTTCTGCTGGCAGGGCTCCAGCCTAGTCATGACTTTGTGTTGGGTCACCTACTGCAGCTAAAAGTTCTCTGCCTCAGAGCCTGCTGTGAAGGAAGGGAAGAGAAGAATTCCTGTTGCTGCTCTGAGCTGTCTCTTAGAAGTCCACCCAGTCTCTAGGGCTGCTGGCACAATCACTGTAGGATAGCCTGGAGCCAAGAAAGGAGGGGAAAGAGAAGGAAAACTGGAGCAAAGTGTTTGCAAGGGAGGGGAGATGGCTTGGTGCTTCCACAGGATGCAAGCTCTGGCTGCAGTCTCTGGGTCTAACAAACTGCTCAAAAATGCTCATGAAAAGCAAGTGGTGGGGATGGAGCTGCCTGCTCTGTGCCCTCTTCAGGATTCCTCAGCTGCTGGCACTGCCTGACAGGCACTCTTCTCCTGCAGCTCCTGGTGAATTTAGTATCCATTCCCACTCTACTTGGAACACTTTCACCTTACACAGTGAGTCTCCTGTGCAGGGTTTCCAGTGAGGCCACGGGGACTTTTTGCTCTCATTTGCTGGGGAGGGACTGTTCAGAAGAGCCTGTGGGGACAGGCTGAGGGCAGTGGTTTGGAGCTGGAGCAGGGCAGAGTTAGGTTGGACAGCAGGAGGAAGCTCTGCACAGTGAGGGTGGGAGACAGTGGCACAGGCTGCCCAGGGAGGTGGTCGAAGCCCTGTCCTGGGAGACATTCAAGACCAGGCTGGATGTGGCCCTGAGCAGCCTGCTTTAGTTGGAGGTGTTTGGATGATCTTAAGGCCCTTGCAGGGCCCTGTGATGTGCTGACCCCTTTCTTCCTCTCGTGATTGCTGTCTGGGTTTCAGAGCCTTTTGTGAGGCTTCAATTATCTCTCCTGGAGCTCTAATGGTAGCTGCAAGCTGCTGCGCAGAGTGGCGCTGAGGGCACCTTTTATACCATCCCTGCCTCCCTTGGTGCCATCACTGCCCTTTCCTCCTCTCTTTGTCTTGGCTCTCACGCTTCAGAGCCCTGCCTCTCGCAGCAGCTTTTCTCGCTGAGGTTTTTATGTGGTGGGGAAGTTGTTTGCTATTGTCAGTCCTCGGCGTGAGGAGGTTTTGTTTGCAGTGCTCTTGTCAGGGCTCGGGCAGCCCTGCCTTGAATTCCAGCAGCAGCTCTTAAGTGTGCAATGAAACAGCTCCTGTAGGCAGGTGGCATCCCAGGGAGGAAAGGATTGTTTAGGTCAGAAGGGCCCTCGGGAGGTCATTTTGTCTGCTCACCCAAAGGTGCAGCGTCAAAGTGGGTTGGAGCTCTCAGACTCCACTGTCACCTAGGAAGGTTGGAGCAGGTGGTTCTTGGCATCCCTTCCAAGCTGGCATCCTGGGATTCTGTGTCAAGAATAGAGGAGATGTTTGATGCTGTTACAGACAAAACCCATCTGAGGTGGCAGCTCCTTGCAGCAGCTGTGAAGGGTGCCAGCAGTCACAGCTGTCCTGGTTCCTTTCTTTGGGACGTGTGCTGGGTGGTAACTGACTCTCAAGCTTCATTTCCTTGCTGGGAGAGGGCAGCCTGGAGGTCTGAAGAGAAGGTCTCCAGAGGCTGGAAGCATTGGGAAGCAGCATCCCAGCTCCCTCTCACTTGTTTTGCAAGGCCACATTGTCCAGGCAGAGCGGAGCAGAGACAGCTGCCCCATTGATGCCCCAGGGCACAACCGTGTCTCATGGCTGTGCTCCGGGGCTGTTTTCCTGCTGGGCTCTCTGCTGCTGAACAGCTTCCATTCAAGAGAGAAGAATGAGGGAACAGGAGCCTTGCACACAGCCTGTGCTGTGCAGACTGTGCTGAGGGGAGAAGGAAGTGTCTGGTGGAGGAAGATCTGCCAGAGGCAGGAGGAGCACAGGCAGGGTGCGGGAGGCAAGTGCTGGGCACAAAGGCCTGGAGTGACAGGATGAGGGATGGTGGCTTCAGACTGGAAGGAGCTTGTTTGAGATGAGCCATGAGGAGGCAATTCCTGCCCATGAGAGCGGCAAGGCAGTGGTGCACAGGAATCTGTGGAGGCTCCAAGGCTGGCAGTGCTGAAAGGCAGCTTTGGCTGGGGCCTTGAGCGAGCTGCCAGGGTTGAGCTGAAGCAGCACTGAGGTTGTGCTCCCTGTGGTGTGCTCCCCCCAATGCTGCGCTCCCCAAGCACTTCCCTGCTGGGATCTCTGTGCCCCTGCAGGGCAGTGAATCACAGCAGTCTCCTCTGCAGTCTGTGCTGTGGGTCTGGTCTGAGGGAACCCTGGAGCCTCTCAAGTGTTGCAGGTGTTCCTGGTCAGTGCTGCTTTGCCAGCATCTGTAGCTCAGCTCTGGGGCAGTGGTTTGGAACTGGAGCAGGGCAGATCTAGGCAGGACATCAGGAAGAAGTTCTGCACAGTGAGTTTGGGAGACACTGGGACAGGCGTCCCAGGGAGGTCTAACATTCAAGGTTAGACTTTATGTGACCCTGGGCAGCCTGATCTAGACCTTTGAGGATCCCTTCCAACCCAATGCAGTCTGTGACTCTGTGGCTTATTAAGCATCATCATTTCTTTTTAAGGGGCATTTTAGGAGCATATCTTCATGATACAGTGAGAGTGGTGAGGCATTGGAACAGGTTGCCCAGGGAGGTTGTGGCTGCTCCCTCCCTGGAGGTGTTCAAGGCCAGGCTGGATGAGGCCTTGAGTGACCTGTGCTAGTGGGAGGTGTCCCTGCCTATGGCAGGGGATTGGAACTAAATGATCCTTGAGGTCCTTTCCAACCTTACCATTCTATGATTCTATGATAGAGGCACATCTCCAGAAGTGACAGTGGGGGAAATGGCTTGGAAGGAAGATGTGGAGGGCAGGAGCAAGGATGACATCCTTATGGAATTGTCACCATGTCTTAAACCTGACTGCAGCTCAAGTTTTTAACACTGATTGTTGGTGCCGATGTTAAGCCAAGGCAAGAGCTTAACAGGGAAACTTTCAAGCCCTAAGGTTGTTCTGCTGAGTGAAAGGCATTAAAGTGGCAGCACAGAAATGCTGGAGTCTGCCAGCCTGGGAGCAGAGTACAATGTGTCTCCAGTTGTGCTATGGGAATAGATCAGGTTTGCCAGGACTGCTGCCCTCGGAGCCCAGCTGCAGTCAAACACCACTCCTGTTGCTGGCAGGCAGTGCCCCCTGCTTTGGGCAGCTCACTGAACACCTGAGCCTCAGGGTTTGCCTGCCTCAGGGCAAGGTCCCAGGGGTTGCAGGACTAGGAAGTGAAGGTGGCCTTGGAACAGAAAATGAACTCACACAGCTTGGTCCTTGTTGCTTTGCTCTGGAGCACAAAGAGGCTTTGTCCTGCCCCATGTGTTTCTTGGATGGGTTCTGGTTTCTTTAGGCTTTTGATCAAAACCAAAGTCTAAAGCCTGCTGAGGCTGGAGTCTGGAAGCTGCTTGTGAAGGAGCAGTTCTGGCCCTGCTGTGTTCAGTGCAGAGGCCTTCATGGAGGCTCCAGGAGTGGCTCTGCTCTGGAGATGCTCTGTTATGGTGAGGCTACAAACCATCGTGGCTGGAAGAGCCCTCTGAGACCATCCAGCCCAACCAGCAGCCCAGCCCCACCATGGCCACAGCTTTCTGGAACATCTCCAGGCATGGGGGAGGACTTCACCACCTCCCTGGGCAGCCTGTGCCAATCTCTGACCACTCTTGTAGTCTTGAAATTTTTCTTAATCTCCAACCTAACCCTCCCCTGGCACAACCTGAGGCCATTTCCTCTCCTCCTGTCCCTAGTCCCTTCACCACATTTTGCAGTGCAGCTGCTCAGGTCCCCACCCTGCTGTTGTCCAGCTTGGAGGGCTCTGGTTTCATGGTTTTCCTTCAAGCACAGGAGCTGCAGTCATCATTTTTTTCATCTTACTGTGCTGGTTGGCCTTCTGCCAAGCTCACATTGTCATCCTGGGCTGCTCAGGGAGGCTTTGCAGGCTCTGGAGCATGCCAGGTATGTAACAGTGGTTCAGGGAATGCTGCTGGCCCTTCAGATGGAAGCTGTGGTGGCTGGAGTTGGGCTCTGGGCATTTTGGGGTTGTTGGAGGGGGTTGGAGTGGGTTTGTTGCTTATTCATTATGCTCTGTGTGTGTGTGTGTGTGTGTGTGTGTGTGTGTTAATGGTTCTGTTGTGGGTACCTCCTTCATTCATGCTTGGACTTTGCTAAAGCAAGACTTTGTGCTAGCCCAGTGCTGTCCCCAGGGATAGGACTGGGTGCAGCTGTGTTCAAGCTGTCCATCAGTGACCTGGGTGCAGGGACAGAGTGGATGGTGCCAAAGCGTGAGCAGTGGCTGGCACCCCCCAGGCTGTGCTGCCATCAGTGTGAGCTGGCAGGGCTGGGCAGCTGGGTGGGGAAACCCCAAATGAGATTTACTAAGGACAAGGGTAGGGTCCTGCAGCTGGGGAAGAACAGCCCAGGGAGCAGCACAGGCTGGGGGCACAGCTCTGGGCAAAAGGCCTGGCAGTGCTGGAGGGCAGCAGGATGGCCATGAGCCAGCAATGTGCCCTTGTGGCCAGGAAGGCCAAGGGCATCCTGGGCTGCATCAAGAAGAATGTGGCCAGCAGGGCAAGGGAGGTTCTGCTGCCCCTCTGCTCACCTGCAATACTGAGTCCAGTTCTGGGCTCCCTGGTTCAAGGACAGGGAATTACTGGAGAGAGCCCAACAGAGGCTACAAAGCTGCTGAGGGGCCTGGAGCAGCTCTGAGGAGCAAAGGCTGAGAGCCCTGGGGCTGAGAGCCTGGAGCAGAGCAGCCCCAGAGGGGATCTGAGAATGCTCAGCAAGAGCTAAAGGGTGGAGGCAAGAAGCTGGGGCTGGGCACTTGTCAGTGGTGCCCAGGGGCAGGACAAGGAGCAGTGGGCACAGACTGGAACCCAAGAGGTGTCACTTGAGCTTAAGGAGAAAGTTGTTTGGTGTGAGGGTGTTGGAGCCTGGAGCAGGCTGCCCAGAGAGGCTGTGCAGTCTCCTGCTCTGGAGGCTTTCAAAACCTGCCTGGACTTGTTCCTTTGCAACCTTCTGTGGGTGCCCTGCTCTGGCAGGAGCTCTGGACTCAGTGATCTCCAGAGGTCCCTTCCAACCCCTTCCTTCCATGATTCTGTGTAACAGAGGCTGAAGAACTCATTTAGTGGAAGCAAATCACAAACCTGAGCCCCTTGAAACCTGAAATCTTAGCAAAGAGTGCCCCAGACTTGAATTCTGGATTGTCCTTCCCAGAGCTGAAAAAGCCTGGTGCAGGATCTCACCTGCAGCTCTCCTACTCCCTGCCTCGTGCCCTGTCTTGAGCCTCTGTACCTTCTTCACTGGCATCAGAGTGGCTTGGGACATGGCAATGCTGTGACCCAACACCAGCTTTAGAATGCTGGGGGTGCAAAGGCTGCTGCATGTGTTTTGTGAGGGCACCTGCAGCTGGCAGGGAAGAAAAAGGGGGAGAGGATGACTGAGTTTGTAGGGACAGGGCAGGAGATGATCCTGGATCTCTGGGAATGCTGCTGCAGCCTCTGCTGCTGATCACCCTGAAGAGTCCTCTGTGAGCCACAGAGTAAAAGTGGTTGTCCTCCTGCCCTCAGCACTGGGGAGGCCACAGCTGGAGTGCTGGGGTCAGCTTTGGGGCTCTCACTGCAAGGAGGACAATTAAGGGTCTGGAGGAGATCCAGAGAGGGGCAAGGAAGCTGAGGAGGGGTCTGGAGAACAGGGCTGGGGAGGAGCAGCTGAGGGCCCTGGGGGTGTTTAGTGTGGAGAAGAGGAGGCTGAGGGCAGAGCTCATTGCTCTCTGCAGCTCCCTGAGAGGAGGCTGCAGCCAGCTGGGCTTGGGCTCTGCTCCCTGGGAACAAGTGACAGGAGGAGAGGAAATGGCCTCAAGTTGCCCCAGGGGAGGGATAGGTTGGAGATGAGCAAAAATTTCTTTGCTGCAAGAGTGGTCAGGTGGTGGAGTCCCCATGCCTGCAGGTGTTCCAGAAAGCTGTGGCCATGGCGCTGGGGCCATGGTTCAGTGCCCATGGTGGGGCTGGGCTGGATGCTCTCAGAGGGCTCTTCCAGCCCAACCCATTCTAGGGTACTCTGATATGTGCCACCACTGACTGTGGTTTCTGGAGGTGGGTTATGTGGCATGAAAGGAAGGGCTTTCTCTTGTCCTTTCTGAAGTTTTCTGTCTCCAGCAGCTGCCCCTTCCCAGGTGCTTTCCATTTCTTGCCTAGGCTGTGCTGGGGACATGGATAAGCTGCTCAGCTTAGAGCTTCATCAGCTTCTGGCCTGAGGTGCCCTTCAGTGAGCACAGCCAGGTGACAGCAGCTCTGCTCTGAGTGGGCTGGGGACCCACCTTCAACACTTTGTGTCCATCCAAAGAGCAGGTGAATCGTTGTGCAGCTCTGCTCTTGTTGGCTGAGCACAGCACCAGGCTGGGCTGGGCTCTGCTCTCCTGCTGCCCATCACCCTGGGCCACTGCAGGTACTGAGGAACAAAGGCTTGGGTGACTGCAGGGCAAACCTCCTGCACTGGGCCCTGCAGCCCTGAGGAGGTGGTTTGCACAGCAGCTGATCATGTCAGTACTGGATCAGCTGTGCCCTGAGGGTTCTCTTTCAGGCTTTGGCAGTAATTTCTTCAGTCATAGGATGACTGAGGTTGGCAAAGCCCTTTCAGCTCACCCAGCCCAACCATGATGTGATTCTGCCAGGGCTGGGGCTAAGCCATGGCACAGAGTACCACAGCTCTGCTTGTGGAAACACCTCCAGAGATGGGCATTCAGCCACCTCCCTGGGCAGCCTGTGCCAGGCTCTGAAAACCCTTTCAGGCAAGAAATTTCTTCTCATATCCAGCCTAAACCTGCCCTGGTGCAGCCTGAGGCCATTACCTCTTCTCCTGTCCCTTGTTCCTAGGAGAGGAGACCAACATCCTTGTGCCTCAGGTGTCTGAGGTGGGGATAGAGGCAGCTGGACAGTGCTGGAGAGCTGAAGCTTTTCACCTGTCCGTTGTGCAGAGTTGTCAGCAGAGTTCCCAACTGCAGGGGCTTGCTCTCCCATTCCCAGAACACAAATTTACCTTCTCCATCATGTGCCAAACTCAGCAGAAAGCAAAAGCCCCAAAGACTGAATGGGTGGCTCAGAGGAAGAGCCACAGTGCAGCAGAGCAGAGTGGGCAGAGATTCTGCAAAGTGGGGACTGTAAACATGGTCTCAGGGAATGGAGGGCTTGGAAGAGACCTCTGGGGATCACTGAGTCCAACCCCCTGCCAGAGCAGGGTCACCCAGGGCAGGGCACACAGGAACACATCCAGGGGAGTTTGGAAGCTCTCCAGAGCAGGAGACTCCACAGCCTCTCTGTGCAGCCTGCTCCAGGCTCCAGCACCCTCACACCAAAGAGGTTTCTCCTCATGCTGAGGTGGAGCATCCTGGGTTCCAGTTTGTGTCCTCTGCCCCTTGAACGTGCAGCCTATTCCTGCTTTTTCTCTGCATCCTAGGAATGTGCAGGTTGCTTTGGTTTGATATCTGTTTCTAACCCAAATATCCTACATTTTGGTCTGTAAGTCTTCTCCTAATTAGAAAACCTGAGACTTTTTTCTCTTTCCCCACTGCAGTGTAGAAAGAGAAATAAAAAACTGAAGGCAAACAGCAAAGCCTTTCATGTGTGCACCTCAAAGAGAAAGCAGAGGGGAGCTGAAACCCAGTGCCTGCAAATCAGAGAATGTGCCCATGACATCTTGGCACCTGAGCAAGAGCTGAGCTGAGCTCATCCTTTTGTCTTCAGGTTTGATTCATTTGCAGAAGGCTTTTTGCTGTGGGTGACTTTGAGCTGAAATCTTACTGAGCTGTGTCCCTGGCTGGGCATCTGGAGTGAGTCTGGCACTCAGGAATGAAGGGTTTGCAGAGATTCTTCCCTGGGGGGTTGCCAGCCAGAAGGATCTTGACAGGCCTGAGAAGAAGGCCAGTGCCAACTGCATGAGGTTCAACAAGACCCAGTGCAAGGTCCTGCAGCTGGGTTGGGCCAGCCTCAGGTGCAAATCCAGGCTGGGTGCAGAGTGAGTTGGGAGCAGCTCTGCAGAAAGAGCCTTGGGGGTGTTGGGTGCTGAGCAGCTCCCCAGGAGCCAGCAGTGCCCTCATGCAGCCCAGCAGGCAGCTGTGTGCTGGCTGCAGCCAGAGGAGTGTGGGCAGAGGGCAGGAGAGGGGATTGTGCCCCTTGGCTCTGCTCAGACCTCACCTCCAATCCTGCCTCCAGCTCTGGTGTCCCCAGCATGAGAAGGACACAGAGCTGCTGGAGTGAGGCCAGAGGAGGCCACAAAGGTGATCCCAGGGCTGCAGCAGCTCTGCTGTGAGCACAGGCTGAGGGAGCTGGGGGTGTGCAGCCTGCAGAGGAGAAGGCTTCAGAGGGACCTCAGAGCTGCCTGCCTCTGCCTGAAGGGATCCTGCAGGAAGGCTGCAGAGGAACTTGTGCTGAAGAGGTCTGGAGACAGGCCAAGGGGCAATGGTTTGGAGCTGAGGCAGAGCAGGGCTGAGAAAGAAGTTCTTCAGCAAGAGGGTGGTGAGAGTCTGGCACAGGCTGCCCAGGGAGGCTGTGGCTGCCTCCTGCCTTGGGGTGTTTAAGGCCAGGCTGGATGAGGCCTTGAGCAGCTGAGGCTAGCTGAGAGGTGTCCCTGGGCATGGTGGGAAGGCTGGAGTGGATGAGCTCTGAGCTCCCTTTCAGCCTGAGCCATTCTGAGCCATTCTAAAGGAAATGGCCTCAAGTTGCCCCAGGGCAGGTTTAAGTTGGACTTGAGAAGAAATTTCTTGACTGAAAGGGTTCTCAGAGCCTGCTAAGGGCTGTCCTGGGAGGTGGCTGAATGCCCATCCCTGGAGGTGTTTCCCAAAGGCAGAGCTGTGGTGCTGAGTGCCATGGCTTAGTCCCAGCCTTGGCAGAGTCAGAGCATGATTGGGCTGGGTGAGCTCAGAAGACTTTGCCAAGCCAAACCATTCTGTCATGAACTCCTGACAGGGGTCATTGTACCTCCCTGGGATGTCTCCCTTGCTCCTCCACTGCTCCTCCTCAGCAGGTAACAGTGGAGCTCAGCTGAGATGTGTCAGTTGTCTGCTGAAGCTTTCCCTTGTGCCTCTTACTGACGCCTGCCCTAGTGTGGTCTTGTAGGGCTCTTCCAAGCCCAGGAGGTCCCTGGGGAGCCAGGAGGCATCTGAAGCACAGACCAGCAGGGGCTGCTGCAGGAGCAGGAGATGGGGAAGCTTCACTGCCTCCTGTCTGGAGAAGCCCTCCCTGAGGGTTTGCTCCTGCTGCCCTCTCTTCCCTCCTAATTCACCCAAGCCTGCTTGGACTCAGCAGTGGCTTCCCAGCACAGAGCAGGTGGCTGCTGCTCACTGCCAGATCCTCCTGTTTTGTGTGCCCAGAGCTCAATAACTGTGCTTGATCCTTACCAGCTCCTGTTGTGTGTGCCCAGAGCTCAATGATTGCGCCTGATCCTTACCAGCTCCTGTTGTGTGTGCCCATAGCTCAATGACTGTGCCTGATCCTTACCAGCTCCTGTTGTGTGTGCCCATAGCTCAATGACTGTGCCTGATCCTTACCAGCTCCTGTTGTGTGTGCCCAGAGCTCAATGACCCTGTTTGATCCTTACCAGCTCCTGTTTTGTCCCTTCAGAGCTGACATCTCAATAGGTCTTAGCTTAGGTTCCTTAGGGCTGGGAGTGGCCTGGCCCTGGCACCCCTAGTGCTGCTTTCCAGGTGCCCCTAGATTGCTTCAGTGTCCTTTGTCACGCAGGAGCTTATTTCCCTCAGGACCGGGGTGCAGGTGACTGAGGATGATTGTTTGCATCCTGGAGGGTTGTTTCCCTTAGCTGCCCTGCCGTGAGCAGCAGCAGCTGGGCTGGGGCTGGCGCTGGGGCGGCTGCAGATGAGTGTCTTCACAGAGGCTGTTCGAGTCGCCCTGCCTAGCACACGCATGGTTACTTGGGCTGCAGCGCTGCTGCAGAGCCTGGCTACTCTGCCTCCCTGGGAACTCCACAGGCAAGTCCATCCTGTGCCCTTCCAAAAAACCCTTTTCGGGAAGAGCATGGTCCTGCTGCCGCGGCCGGGGCAGGGCAGCGCCGTGCCCGCGCCGCTCACCCGCACCTGTGGGCTTTGGCTCCGCCGAGCTCCCTGTCTGCAGGGATTTCTTTGTTTTCTGCCGCGGATTTCCCCCTTTCCCAGCTGTAGTACAGCCGTGCCATTCCAGCTTGCTAGTGCAGAAAAGATGTTGTGAATTCAGCTGCCGAACCAGCCTGGCCTGGCCGCAAACGCCCAGCGCTGCTGGGCAGATGGCCGAGAGCTGCAGGTGAACCCGACCTGACCCGGGGACACAGCGGCACGGTAAGATGGGGCTGCTGGCAGCCTCTGCCTGGACGAGGGGCAGCCCGCAGCTTGCTTATCACATGCTTCCGACTGAGCAGGATCCGTTCCGTGCATGTCAGGGTGGGTTTTCTGGGCAGTGCCGAGGCTCCAGGCGGAGGGAGGCGGTGGGAAGCTGGGAACGCCGCCACATGAGACCTCTCGGCAGCCACCCTGGTGCGGCTCCCCGGCAGCGCTGCCTGCGCTCTGCAAACAGCAGGGAGAAGGTAGGGGAAGGCTTCGAAACCATGCTTGTCTCGGTGCGCTTTGGTATCCGTCTCTCCAGAAGCCTCGCTCATGATTGCTCTGGATTTATTGCTGCATGAAGAGGGTCGTGTGGGCAATTTCTGCCGATGCACGCTCGGCTGAACGCCCTCCGGGACGAGGCAGCGAAGGACGTGAGCAGCCACTTCCTCGTCCCTGCTAACAGGTCTGGCTCTGAATAAATGTCTTTATCGCTGCAGATTCGCTTGCTGGGAGGAGACAGAATTAGACTGATCCTTTCTCAAGCCATGCTGTGGCCACAGGCGTGCACAGGGGCTTTTTTTTTTTTTCCCTTGTTACCCGCCGTGCTCGTTCTGGTTTCTCTCGCATGCTCTCTTTATTTCAGGGACTCGTTTTCTGTAGCCGTTCCTGGACAAGATGACCTCTGAGGGTCCCTTCCAACCCGGTGCAGTCTGTGAATTCTTGAATACATATGCAGGCATTTAGGTGTTGGCAGAGCTTTGGAGCCGAGTGGAATGTTCAGTGTATGAAAGCTTAGAGCAGCAGCGTGTTCAGGGAAAGAGAGGAGGCAAAATCAGCAGCTGGCATCAGTCCAGGGCAGAATTGTGTGGAAGAACTAAAGAATTATTTTTGGCAGCTCAGAAGAATTGTAATTATTTGGTCACCAAAGGGGGAAAAAAATAGTTTGGTCCCCAAATACCCATTAGAATTGCTTTTGGTGCTGGCTTGCTTGTTTCAGTTGTAGCTCAAGCCAGAGGTGGAGCTCAGCAGAAATGCAGCGACCAAAGCAGAAATCCAGTGACCAGAACGGAAATCCGCTCACCAACAAATAGGATTTTACCACCTGTGTTAGCATCTACAGGCAGCTGAGTGTGGTAGGGAGCAGAGCATGAACGTGCTGACCATCTTGAGTGTGTTTCACGATATGTTTTAGCATGCAGAGGAAGCGGAGTGTGGCAGAGTGCTGGGCTGTGGCTTTGCTGCTGTTAGAGGAGGGCAGCAGCCGCCAAGGGGTTTGCTTCCAGCGTTCTCATGCAGCGTGTGAATTGTACTCCCAGGAAGAGCTGAGTTGTGTCTCCGTGTGGGATCAAATAACTCTTCTGACAGGGATTCGTGTTTGCTTTTCCCATCCTTGCCAATTAAGGGGTTTTCTTCTGTCTCGCTGCATATGATTAAAGAGGGAGGATTCAGCCCTGTCTGGGTGCTTCTCTGCATCATTCCTGTGCTGGAGCTCCGAGCCCCCCACGCCGTGGCTGTGGCCGTCACACAGCTGCAGCCTGAGCTCTGCATAAGCCCAGTGTGCCTGCCTCTGCTCTTGGCCATTCGATTTGGGTCAAGAATAGCCTTGAACGTGTCTGTCAGAGCAATTACTGCAACTGCGAGCCTCTTTGCAGGGAACTTTGTCTTTGTTTATATGCAAAACGTGTGGTACCTGTTAGGGAACTGCAAACCTGCACTGCATTCACCCTGCTTGAAGGCACAGAAATGATTCAGCCTGTCTGCTGTACAGGCAGCCCTAGGCATTAATTGTGGTTTTCCTTAGTGGTATTTTTTAATGCACATAGAGATGGGAAAGTTGTTGCTTACATCATCTTTCTTCCTCCAAGCGTTGGGTTTTGCTCCTCCCCAGATATGAACCCATCAGGTCTGTTTGCTCTGATCCTGCTCTCTCTGGAGTTCTCCCATTTTAGTTTTCCAAGCCTAAAAAATCAGCAATGGTAAATAACTCCCTGTGGTAGTATTTATTTAAAGACAGGTGCCATATTAACTGGGGGGAGGGGGGGAAATAACTTTAAACTGTGAAAAAATATGGCCAAAAGTTGAGGGTCCCGATGGGGAATGTAGATGGGGAATGTAAGAAATGCATAGTTTGGTAGAGTTAACAGCTATTAACTCCAGTTATATTCAACTCTACGTTCTCTATATATCCAGCCTTAACTCTGCAGTTTGAGTTACATTTCTTACATTTCACTCCAGTTATTTCTGGCCTTTATTCCCACTTCTGGCCTTTCCCATCAGCATTCCTAACTTTGGGGCACGTTGCCCTCGTTGCTAGTGCCGACTCCTCAGTAAAGGTTGCAGTCTTCTCTGCCCGGGTCAGTTTTGTAGGGGGGCTGAGGTCCATCAAACGGGAGATAAGAGCTCACTTGAGGACTAAGTGTTTGTTGTGGGCTCCTTTGTATCTTCTCCCTGAGGCCAGGCAGAAAGGGCTTCAGAAAGGCAAAGCTGTTGGCTGTTACAGCTCGGGTGCCTGGAGGTTGGTCAGCTGTGGAAATCCTGCAGCAAAAGTGTCTGCAGCTGGTTTACTGTGCCACTGAAAACCGAACAGGATCTCTGAAGCCAAACTCACAGAGAGTTTGATTGGTGCTGTCAGCTCAGGGTGCTGTTTGAAAAGTTGACCTCCAAGCAGTTGTCCATTTCAGGCAGGCAGCTTTTGTTTTTCCAGGTGACCCCACAGCCAGGAAAAGAGAAGGTCCCGTTGGAAGGGGCTCAGTACCAGCATGCCCAGGGCATCCTGAGAGCTCCCAGGTGGGCACTGTGAGAATGAGTCACTCCAGCTCTGCTCAGCTCCAGCTGAAGGGGGAAGAGGCTTGCAAAGCTTTGTGTGGTGCTGGCTCCACTGAGCTGTACCTGGTGCAGGTTTCAGGATGCTGCCCTGCCCTGCTCTGTGTCAGCAGGTACAAAGGGCCTGAAGGTGCCCAGGGAAGGAAATTTGACTGAAAGGGTTCTCACAGCCTGGCACAGGCTGCATCTTCATCTCTGGAGGTGTATCCCAGAGGCAGAGCTGTGGTGCTGAGGGCCATGGCTTAGCCCCAGCCTTGGCAGAGTAAGAGCATGGCTGGGCTGGGTGAGCTGAAAGGGCTTTGCCAACCAGAGCCTTTCTGTGACCCTGCTGGGGTCTAGACTTGATGATCTGGGGCTGGACTTGATCTTCAGAGGTCCCTCCAGCCCCTACCACTCTGTGACTATGAAAAGGAATTTTCTGGGACAAGATGTATGAATCCTTAGTCTGGGTCAGGTGAGGATTCAGGCCGTCGCATTGGGTGACCTCTCTCAGAACGTGGCCACAGTCGTGTCCCTTACAGCTCACAGCAGCAGCTGCAGACAGCTTTGGTGGGGTCATTTCCCTTTGAATTCCCAGCAAGGCAGAAGTACTCAGTCCCCATCCCTGCGGGTGTTCCAGAAATGTGTGGCCATGGCACCTGGGGCTGTGGTGGTGCTGGCTGGAAGGCTGAGCTCGATGATCTTTGGAGCTCAATTCCAACCCAAACAGTTCTGTGGCTGCATGGTGCAGAAGCAGCAGTTCTGTCTGGTACCTGCCATAGCCTGTGCTAGCCAGAGCTGCTGTGAAGGATGTGGGGGGAGCTTCTTGAACGAGGTAAAAAAAGAAGTCAGGTGTCTATGAGATTCAAAGAGGGGTGAGGGCTCTCAGTGAGGGTTTGTGAAGCTGGATTTGTCCTCATCTGAACCGTCCAGCTTTCATGAAAGCAGGCAGTGGCGGAAAGGTTGTGACTGCTGCTGAGGTTTCTGGAAGGCTGAGCTGAAATCCGAGTTATTGGGAGCTCTGAGGAGAGCTGGCCCAGGAGAAGAGTGCCAGAGCTGAGGCTCTTGGCCTGTCTGTAGCTCTGTCCTGTGTGGATTTGAGAGAAGAGGCTGTGCCAGACACGGCGGTTCGGAAGTCACCGAGCAAGGGAGCAGAGCTGCTCCGTGCTGTGGCACTGCTCTGCCTCCCAGCCTGCCTTTCCCAGCCTGTGGGGTTGTTGACCTCAGGGGTGAAACAGCTCAGAGCAGGGCAGGTTTCCTTCTTGGGACTGGAATGAAACTTTGAAAGGCAATAGCAGAATAACATAAAAAGCTCTCATTAGCTCATCCTTCTTCCAGCTTTTGCTAAAGATGGTGAAGGAGGAGCTTTGGAAGAGAAGGAAGGAAAGGAAAGGATAAAAGTTGCAGAGAGGAGGAAAGAGAGTGAAGTGTTTGCTTTATTTTGCTGAAGGAATTGGTCTGAACAAAGAAGAGCCAAAGTAATTCGCAGAGAATGCCTGAATTATTTCTTGGGAAGCCTTTCTGAAGAGTCTGCTGAGTATGCTGTGAGAGCCCCATGGCCTGCAAATGCCAGAGCTTGGTGTTCAGTGCAGGGGGGCTGGTGAGATACCTGGCACCCTGCCTGGCAGACCTCTCCTCCTGCAGCTGCTCTGCAGGGCTGGCTTTGCATCCTGGCCCCTTCCTTTCTGCGTTTCCTTACCAAGCGCTCTCCAGCAGAGCACGTGAAGGTCATCCCTGGGTTCTGCACCTCCCTTTGTCTGACCTTTCAATCCGAGGCAAACTCTGGTTTGTTGTGCATCTGGATAAAGTTTTTATCTCATGTCCCATTACTTTCACCTGGCTGCAGACTCACCACATGAGTTTAGTTGACTTCTCGGCTGCATAATTAAGCTTAAGTCTTAGAGACCTGTAGAACCGTTTGGCTTGGAGAAGCCCTCTGAGCTCATCCAGTCCAACCAGCAACCCACCACCACCGTGGCTGTTAAAGCACACCCCCAGGTGCCATGGCCACGCTTTTCTGGAGCCCCTCCAGGGATGGGACTCCACCACCTCCTGCTGTCAGTTGCACGACCAGATCCGACCCACCGCAGGGGTTTTGTTGGAGTCTGTGCTTGCAGGAGAACAATTCTTGGGTGTATTTTTCATCACAAGTACTTGATGATACCTGTGAGGGAATCGAGAGGCTTGCTAGGAGTAGGCAGAGGAGCCAGGAGGACCTGAGTGAAGCCTGCTTCACACATGGGATTGTTTACCTCTTCCTCTCTTACAAGCCTTGCTGCCAGCCTCAGGATTTCGCAGGAGCTGGCATTTTGCTGTCAAGTCTCTCAAGATTTCTCACACTTGAGCGTGGCAGTGGGAAGCCTCTCTGCAGTTCTGGCTGCGCCTTTGGTCGCTTCACCACCCAGGGGACTGCTGCAGGGTGGGATACAACTGTAAACCTGCAAGACTCCAGGACAAAGTGGATGATGGAGGGACAGGAACAGCTCTGCTGTGGAGAAAGGCTGAGAGCCCTGGGGCTGAGAGCCTGCAGAGGAGCAGCCCCACAGGGGATCTGATCAGTGTCCCTAAATAGCAGAGGTGTGGAGGGCAAGCAGCAGGGGCCAGGCTCTGTTCAGTGCTGCCCTGTGACAGGACGAGGGGCAGAGGACACAAACTGGAACCCAGAGGGCTCCACTTCAGCATGAGGAGAAACTTCTCTGGTGTGAGGGTGCTGGAGCCTGGAGCAGGCTGCCCAGAG
Organism: Ramphastos sulfuratus; assembly: GCA_013399055.1. Lineage (NCBI taxonomy): Eukaryota > Metazoa > Chordata > Aves > Piciformes > Ramphastidae > Ramphastos > Ramphastos sulfuratus. The sequence continues at coordinate 6,135 of WBNM01013056.1, read as the reverse complement.
AGGCTGTGGAGTCTCCTGCTCTGGAGAGCTTCCAAACCCACCTGGATGTGTTCCTGTGTGCCCTGCCCTGGGTGCCTGTGCTCTGGCAGGGGGTTGGGCTCAATCACCTCTGGGGGTTCCTTCCAACCCTACTATTCCATGCTTCTATGATCATGTTCCTATCAAAAGCACTGAGGATGCCCTTCTGGGAAGCAGTCTGCTCTGCCTTGCACATGAAGCCATCTGCTGGAGCAGGAGGCTGGGATGGGAAAGGGACTGAAAATGTTTTTTGACTTTATTTTTAAGTTCTGCTCATATGGTTACAGAGGAGGACAGACAACAGACAGCAGTGGGTGAGGAGGAGAGCAGAGAAACCACCTGTCACGGCTCCCTGGCAGTGTTTGTCTTCAGACACCTTCTCCAGCACTCTGCTGGTTACCAGGGAGTTGCTGGCTCGCGTCTGGCGCTGAAGCCTCCTCCCCTACTCCCACCCCTCTGCTGATCCTGCTCCTCTGTCACAGACTGACAGCATGGTGGGGGCTGGAAGGCACCTCTGGAGACCACCTACTGCAACCTCCTGCTAACACAGGTCTACCTAGAGCAGGCTGCAGAGGGACGTGTCATAGGGCATGGAAAGCACTGGGTGGGAAGGGAGCTCTAGAGGTCCCCCAGCCCAGATCCCCTGCAGTGAGCAGGGACATCCCCAGCTGGGTCTGGGGACCTGGAGTTGTTCAGCCTTCAGGAGAGCAGGCTGAGGGGAGACCTCATCTCTCCCTGCAGCTACCCTGAAGGAGGCTGGAGCGAGGTGCTGGGCCAAGGTGCATCAGGAAAGGTTCAGGTTCGGTACAAGGAACCTCTCCCAGCAAGGGTTGTCAGGCACTGTGCCAGGCTGCCCGGGGGGGATGGTGGAGTCCCCACCCCTGGGAGCGTTTCAGAGCCTGCAGATGTGCTGCTGAGGGTCTGGCAGTGGTGGCTGAGCAGCAGTGGTGGGGTCATGAGCTCTGCAGTTCCGTGGTTCTATGTCCTATGATTCTAGATCAGGCTGCTCCAAGCCCCAATGTGTCCCTGGGGGTGGAGAGTGTCCTGCTGGTTTGCTGGAGGGAAGAGCCAAGTGCCTGTAGTGCTGTGAGCCCTCAGCCAGGGCACGGCAGCAGACCCACGCTGCTCCTGAGGGAGAAGCTCCAGCGCCGCTGGAGAGGCAGCCCTGAGCCCTGCACCTGGCAGGGAGGCTCTGCCAGGCTCTGTGCCCACCACAGCTGCTGTGTTGTGGGGCCTAAGGACAGAACTGGAGCAAAGTGCTCCTTCAGAGCAGCTCCCTTGAGCTTCTGTCTCTTCCCATGGGCATTACGAGCTGGCAGCACTGCTGCGTGACTCTTACCTGAGACTGTCCTCGGGTGACTCCTGGGCACGGCTGGCACAGAACAGGGCTGTGCTCTGGCCATGCATCCAGGCTCTTGCAGACCTGAGATCTCACCCAGCTGCTCTCCAAAATCAGACTTTCTTCTGCGAGGGGAGGAGCATCAGCCTCAATGGCCTGAAAACTGCCTCCTCTGAATTAGGCTATGCTGTGGACAGCAGGAAATCCTGACTTGGGAAATGCTCAGCTGCACCTTGCCATGTCCAAGGGCAAACCCTCCCAGGCAGAGATCCTTGACTCCAAAGTGCTCGATTTGGGCATTGTGCCAGCACTTAGGTGTTCCTGTGGCAGAGTGGGTATGGGCTGCAGTGCAGGGCTGCTGGGCTCAGGGGACAAGAGAGTTGTGCAAGTACTGCCTGCAATCATAGAATGGCTTAGGCTGGAAGGGACCTTCAAGACCATCCAGTTCCAACTCCCTGCCATGGACAGGGACACCTCCCACCAGCCCAGCTAGTTCCAGGCCCCATCCAGCCTGGCCTTGAACACCTCCAGGGAGGGGGCAGCCACAGCCTCCCTGCGCAACCTGTGCCAGTGCCTCGCCACCCTCCTGGGCAGGAATTGCTTCCTCATGGCTCATCTCAGTCCAGCTGCTTCCAGTCTGAAGCTGTCCCCCCTTGTCCTGTCACTCCAGACCTTTGTCAAAAGTCCCTCCCCAGCTCTCCTGCAGCCCCTTCAGGTCCTGAAATGCAGCTCTGAGGTCTCCCTGCAACCTTTTCTTCTCCAGGCTGAACAACCCCAACTCTCCCAGCCTGTCCCCACAGGGGAGATTCTCCAGCCCTCTGATCATCCTGGTGGCCTCCTCTGGACCCTCTCCAGCAGCTCCAGGTCCTCCCTGTGCTGAGTGCCCCAGAGCTGGAGGCAGTGCCGCAGGTGAGGTCTGAGCAGAGCAGAGGGGCAGGATCTCCTCCCTGTGCTGCTGCTCTCCCTGCTCTGGCTGCAGCCAGCACACTGCTGGCTCTGGGCTGCCAGGACCCTTGCTGGCTCCTGGGCAGTTTGGCACCAACTGACACCCCCAAGGCCTGCTCCTCCAGGCTGCTCTCAGCCACTCTTCACCCAGCCTGGATCCCTGGATCAGGGATTGCCCTGACCCAGTTGCAGGACCTTGCATTTGGCCTAGTAAGTCCCAGTTCAAAACTTTTATTTTCCTCTGAGGTTTTTGAAGTAGTTTTTTGGTTCGTATGATCTGAGCTGTGCTGCTCCAGGCCTGCAGAGCTGTCCTTGCTGAGTGACTTCTGCTTGCCCTGCAGCCCAGCACAACCTCTCTGTCTGCAGCACTGAGCTCAGTGAGCAGCTAACACGGAATGAGTGTTGGAGCTTCCAGTCCAGCACCGATCCCATCTGCCACTCCAGTGACCTTTCCCTGTTTGCCTGCTCCCATCTGACATGGGCAGCTGGGCCAGGGAGCTGGAGCAGCCATTTCTGGGGGCTGGGGGAGATGTCTGAGAAACTTTGTGCTGGCTGCTTGCGTTTGGGTTTGGGCCTGGAGGGAGTTTGGTTTGAGGGGGGTCACTACTAGTGTGGTCCCTGTCAAAAGCTTCCAGAAGCTTGCCTGGTTTCAGGTGGGACCCACCTCTGGCCAGGGTGAAGCCAGTCAGTGCCTTTGTGATAACCTGTTTCAGAGAGGCAATGTCCTGGAGGTCCTTCTGTGCTGGGAGTCCTTTGGAGACGTGAAGGATGCGAGAGTGGCAGGGGTGTTGACGCTCAGGGCAGGGGCAGGAGGGGGTCTGGCATGCCAGAGCAGCTGTTCCTCAGCCCAAGGTGAGGTGGCAGGCTGAGCCCTGCAGCCTCTAGAGATCAGTGGTGGGGCAGAACCCCACTGCAGCCCATGCAGGGCCCCACACCGGATCAGGGACAAGTAATGGACACTTTCCAGCATTTCCCTGTCCCTCTTGAACTGGGACACAGTACTGCAGCTGTGGCCTCACCAGAGCAGAGCAGAGGGGCTGGAGAACCTCCCTTGCCATGCTGGCCACACTTGGTCCAGCCCTTTGCAGCTGGCACAGTTCCCCGGCCCCTGGGCTGGCCCAGGCACCAAGCCTGCCTGGCTCAGCAGGCGCCGTGGCTTTTGTCCTTGCAGATATGTGTCACAAAGATGTCCACACGGAACTGCCAGGGGATGGACTCGGTGGTCAAGGCTCTGGACACGATTCCTGAGGACAAGAAGGTGCGGGTGCAGCGCACGCAGAGCAGCTTCGACCCCTTCGAGAAGCCCAGCAGCCAGGTGAAGAGGGTGCACTCGGAGAACAACGCCTGCATCACCGCCAGGGCCGGCGCCGCGGGCAAGGACTCGCCCAAGGTGCGGCGCCACTCCAGCCCCAGCTCCGTAAGTGCTCTCCCGCTGGCCTCCAGGGCGCCAGGCAGACGTCCTCTTGCTCGGGGCTGCTGTTAAAGACCTCAGGACCCCAGAACTGTGGAGGCTGGGAGAGACCTCTGAGATCATCCTGTCCCAGTGCTGCCGCTCAGCCACCACCGAATCGCAGCCCTCAGCACCGCACCCATGTGCCTTGTGAACACCTCCAGGCATGGGGACTGCACCACCTCCCTGGGTAGCCTGCACCAGTCCCTGACCACTCTTGCAGCAAAGAAATTTTTCCTAACACCCAGCCCGAACCTCCCTGGCACAACTTCAGGCCATTTGCTCTCCTATCACCCAATCCTAGGGAGCAGAGCCCAACCCCAGCTGGCTGCAGCCTCCTCTCAGGGAGCTGCAGAGAGCAATAAGCTCTGCCCTCAGCCTCCTTTTCTCCACACTGAACACCCCCAAGTCCCTCAGCTGCTCCTCCCCAGCCCTGTTCTCAGACACTCCAATTGTTACTTAGTTCTTTTCCTCATTTATCTTTGTGCTTCTCTTTCTTGCAAACAGTTTCCATCAAGGTGTCCTTCTCCTGAGCCTGTATTTGCCCAGCCCCAGGTTAGCCCAGGAGCACAGACAGTGACCATCTCAAGCAGCACAGCAGGCAGGAACCCAGAGATGTTTCTTTTCTCTCCTCTGGGTGAGGAGCTGCAGCCCATTGCAGCAGGGCTGGGAGGAGGGAGCCAATGTGCAGAGGGCAAGAATAGCAGTGAGGATTGCAGAGTGATGGGACACAGCTGAGGGTAACACAGAGAGAAATCACAAAGGGGTTTGGGTTGGGAGGGACCCTCCAGATCATCAAGTTCCAACCCCCTACTGTGGCCACAGACACCCCTACCAGACCAGCTTGATCAATGCCTCATCCAGCCTGGCTTTGAACACTGCCAGGCTTGGAGCCTCCACAACCTCTCTGGGCAGCCTGTCCCAGTGCCCCTCCACTTCTTAAATGCTTCTTACTATCTCCTCTTAATGTCTGCTCGATGTCTCATCTCAATCCAGCTTCTGCCAGTCTGAAGCCATCCCCCCTTGTCCTGTCACTCTTAGCCCTTGTAAAAGTCCCTCCTCAGCTTTCCTGCAGCCCCTTCCAATACTGGCAGGCTGCTCTGAGGTCTCCCTGCAGCCTTCTTTTCTCCAGGCTGCACAGCCCCAACTCTTCCAGCCTGTCCCCACAGCAGAGGTGCTCCAGCCCCTGATTATCTTGGTGGCCTCTGAGGAGGAGGCAGAGGTCTGCCCAGGTGGTTTCAAGCTGCCATTTCACTGACAGAGATGGCAGGGATCACAGAGCTCTTTCAGGTGGACACCTTTAAGGTCCCCATGTCCAACCTTCACCCAAGGAGGGGAGCCAGGTTTGACCCAGCTCTTGCACTCCACCTCCATGCTGTACTCTGCCAGGTGAATGTCTTCTGTGTGCAGAGGGACCCAAAGCTGTGTAGTAGAGGCAGCTTTAATGGAAAATTACCCTGAGCAGCACCTGCCTGATGGCACAGAGCTGTGTGGGCTCTGTTCTCATGCATTTTTCATCGCTGTAGAACAGCTTGGGAATGTCACACTTCACCACCCCCCTCCCAGAGCCTACATTCAAAAGGGAGTTTTTTCCTCTCTTTTTTGTTTTTTTAACTGAAGGATATTAAACTTCAATATCAAGCTGTCCTCAGGGGGAAAATATTGTGTGCAGAGAAGCACTGGGAGTGATTGCAAATCAAAACTGAAGATCTGCTTTGTTACAGAGCTCCAAAGAAAGAGATTTCCTGCTAGAAAAACTTGAAAGCAGAAGGTAGGCCAAGAAAATTAACTGAGGTGCAATCACAGAGCCAGAGATGCTCCTCCCCAGCTCTCTTCTCCAGACTCTTCCCCAGCTTCCTTGCCCTTCTCTGGACCTGCCCCAGCCCCTTAATGGCTTAGAGTAAGGGCCCCAAATCTGACCCCAGCACTCCAGCTATGGCCTCCCCAGTGCTGAGTGCAGGGCACAATCCTGCCCTGGTCCTGCTGCCCACACCAGTGCTGATCCAGGCCAGGCTGTTGGTGGCCTCCCTGAAGGGAGGTTATAGTGATGTGGGTGTTGGTCTCTTCTCTCTAGCAGCAGGTGATAGAATGAGAGGAAATAGGCTCAGGTTGTGCCAGGAGAGGATTAGGAGAAATTTCTTCCCCTTAAGGGTTGTCCAGGACTGGTCCAGGCTGCCCAGAGCAGTGGTGGAGTCCCCATCCCTGGAAGAGTATCAAAGCTGTGGTAGATGTGGTGTTGAGGGGCATGGGTTGGTGGTGAGCTGGCAGTGCTGGGTTAAGGGTTGGACTTGGTGATCCTAAAGGCTCTTCCAACAAAAGTGGCCCTGCTCAGTGCTGCCTGCTTCTCTTTCTCCAGCACAAGCAGCACAGCTTGCTCAAGGCC
>WBNM01013055.1:242-15143 GCA_013399055.1 Ramphastos sulfuratus | reverse complement strand
TGAGGTGTCCCCTCAGACTCCTCCAACTGGAGGATTAAACAATCCCAGTTCCCTCAGCCAGTCCTTGTAAGAGTTAATTCTTCAGGCCCTTCACAAGCCTTGTTGTACTTCTCTAGGTACATTCCAGCAACTCAACATCCTCCTTGCAATCAGGGGCCCAAAACTGAACACAATGTTCAAGGTGCAGACACACCAAGCCATGTACAGGGGCACGATCACTTCTGTCCTCCTGCTGGACACACTGTTCCTGAAACAGGTAGGATGCTGTTGGCCTTCTTGGCCACCTAAGCACACTGCTGGCTCACGTTCAGACAGTTGTTATCAACTAGCACCTCCAGGTCCTTTTCTGCTGGGCAGTTTTCCAGTCACTCTTCCCCAGCCCTGTAGCATAGGATGGGGTTTTTGTGACTTAAGTGCAGCACTCAGCACTTGTTAAACCTCATACAACTGATTGTGGCCAACCGATACAGCCTGTACAGATCCCTCTGCAGAGCCTTCCTACCCTCAATGAGATCAACACTCCCACCTAATTCAGTCATCTGCAGACTTACTGAGGGTGCACTCAATTCCCTTGTGCAGATTATTGATAAAGACAGTAAAGAGAACTGGGCCCAAAACTGGAGGGAGGAGGCCTGGAGAACACCACTAGTGACTAGCCATCAATTGCATTTAACTCCACTCACCATCACTCTTTGGGCCCAGCCATCCGGCCAGTTTGTAACCCAGCAAAGGGTCCTCTCATCCAAGCCATGAGCAGCCAGTTTCTACAGGAGGATGCTATGGGAGACGTGTCAGAGGCTTCACTAAAGTCCAGAGAAACAATATCCACAGCCTTTTCCCCATCCATTAAGCAGGTCACCTTGTGGTAGATGATGAGGTTTGTTAAGCAGAACCTGCCCTTCGTAAACCCATGCTGACTGGGTCTGACCATCTGCTCACTCTGTACATGCTTGATGCACAACAGCACTCAAGACGACCTGCTCCATGACCTTCCCTGGCACTGACGTCTGACTGACAGGTCTGTAGTTCCCCAGGTCTTCTTTCGACCTGTCTTGTAGATGGGCATCGTGGTTGCCCACCTCCAGTTAGCTGGGACCTCCCCACTCAGCCAGGACTCTTAGTAAATGAAGGAAAGTGGCCTGATGGCGACTTCCACCAGCTCCCTCAGTACTCTCAGGTGTATTGCATCTGGCCCCATTGACTTGTGTATATCTAAGTGATGCAGCAGGTCACTAATCATATTCTCTTGGATTATGGGGGCTTCATTCTGCTCCCCATCCCTATCTTCCAGCTCAAGGGGCTTGCACAGATTTTCCAATTTCCACACACTTTTCTTATAGAATCATAGACTCACCTGGTTTGGAAGGGATCTCTAAAGGTCATCTAGTCCAACTCCCTGCAGTGAGCAGGGACATCATCAGGTTGCCCAGAACCCTGTTGAGCCTCACCTTGAATATTGCCAGGGATGGGCCTCAACCACCTCTCTGGGCAAGGCAACCTGTTCCAGTGCGCAATCACCCTCATTGTAAAGAACATTTTCCTAACATACAATCTAAATCTACTCTTCTCTAATTTCAAACCACTGCTCCTTGTCCTATCACTGCAGGCCTTCTTGTTCCATAGGTCTTAATCTCTGTGAAGGAAGTTTTTGAAAGACAAGTAAGTCCAACACTATTTACTCTCTATCAGATCACACGAAGAATGACAGAATGTGTTTGGTTGTTACTTGAATTTGTTTCACTAAAGGTGTCATACAGAAGCGGCTTACACACAGGAGGAGTAAATAAAGAAGTTGGGGAACACAGGATTCTATTTATTCTGCACTGAGAAATATTTGTCAAGGCTGTTCTACACAAGGTCTCAAAATCAGATACGTTTCCAGTATGAATTTTTTTTCTAAAACTTCATATAAATCTTCTTTCACGCAACTAAAGTACACCTCCTCTTGTGTCATCTTGCCTGGACATGGAGAACAAAGGAACAACTTTCTCCTTAAAAGAATCTCTTGAAAACCTTGTTATATCATGCCCCAGTCTTCTCTTTTTCTGACTAATCAAATTATTTAGCCATGTAATTCTTACAGTCTACTCCTGTCTTCTACTATGCTCTGGTTTTCATAGTAGTACTTACTGATGTGTTCTAGCCAAACTAGAACTATTTCTGTAGAATGAAGCTTCATCATCTTCGGCCAGCCTCCATGTTTTCCGTAACGGTATCAGTTTTAATGCAAAACATTAGCAATTGCACAGAAATTGTCATTGCTCAATGCCAACAATATGGGGAACTAGAGAAGAATTCATGCTAAGTCCTAAATTCTCTTTAACAAGTGCAATATGTGTAGTACCAGCTGTGTACTGTAAGCACCTAAGAATTGGTGTATTTTAGAAAATGTCAGAAAATGTCAAACTATCAATTATGTATTGTCATGATAAAGAGCTGCTATAGAAGAAACATTTTGAGCCAAAACTTGCAATAGCAGATAGATTTTCATTATTCACAAAAATGTTCCCCCTCATTTTTTTCGTTTCCTTACTAAATCAACAGTGTAAGTAGTGCCACCCAGTTTAGAATATTTTCTTCACTTAAAAAAAAACATGCTGATGAGAATATTGTTATCTCAACAGAAAAGTCAGTACCAAATACTGTACTGAAATAGTTAAGCTTTCCATCACAAAGGATACTTGTCAACATTTATTTCAGAAATGCACAATTTGTAAATGCTTGAAAACTGTGGAACTCTCCTTTCCTTCCAGGAAACTCTGCTGTGATTTCCTTGCATTTTCTCAGGAAAATTTTGGCAGCTCAAAATTACCTTGACAGGCAATGCCAAAGTCTCACCGTTATCTTCATTACTACACTCTTTACAGTTGAAACTATTGGAACAATTACAGAAGGGAGTCTGCTACAGACACTCTCATACATCCATTCTCCATACCTAGAAGCTCATACCCATAGCTCACTAGCAGAAGCTAGAGAACTGCCACAAACGCACCTGGTGGACAAGAAGTTATCGAAGGGACAACAATGTGCCCTCATGGCCTAGAAGGCAAGTGGTATCTGGGATGCATTAAGAAGAGTGTGTTCAGCAGATCAAGGAAGGTTTTCCTCTCCCTCTACTCTACTCTGGTGAGGCCTCACCTGGAATACGGCATCCAGTTCTGGGCTCTCCAATTCAAGAGAGACAGGGACCTACTTGAGAGACTCATATGAAGGGCTACAATGATGACTGAGGGACTAGAGCACCGTCTTATGAGACAAGGCTGAGAGACCTGGGGCTTTTTAGTCTGGAGAGGAGAAGACTGAGAGGGGATCTAATGAATGTATATAAATATGAGGGATGGATGTCAAGAAGGACAGGACAGCCTCTTCTCACTTGTGGTCTGCGATAGGAGAAGGGGCAATGGATGTAAACTACAGCACAGGAAGTTCCACCTTGACATGAGGAAGAACTTCTTTAAGGTTCACAGAGCGCTGGAGCAGGCTCCCCAGAGAAGTGGTGGAGTTTCCATCTTTGGAAGAATTTCAGGAGCACATCCAGTTTCTGAATATGCTCCTGTGCAACCTACACTAAACAATATGGTCCTGCTCCGGCAGTGGGGTTGGACTGGAAGATCTAGAGAGGTCCCTTCAATCTCTAACATCCTGTGATCCTGTGCTGTCAGAAAAGAGAAAAATCAGTCCTTAAAAGTAACGCCTTAAACCCATTCTCTTCCCTTGCATCCCTACTGTGTGAAGAAGATTACCTAATTCCATAGCAGAAAAGCTGAGCAAACTGTTACTTTGGACAACAGTGGTCCAGCTACTGCCACAAAACACACAGTGCCTTCAGATACCACATAACGGCACCATACTCCATTTCACCTATAACACAAGAAGACAAGGAGCCACACTACTAACAAATGTAAAGGGATACCTGATATATTTTAATTTTATTTTTCTCTTTTGCAATTAAAAGAAAATTTGTCTAGCAGAGTTACTTTCTGTAAATGTATATTTAAGCATAATTTGCTTATGATGAAGCCTGCTTTATCTTCTAACCACAGCAACCAGCGTCCCTTGTAATTTTGTTATAACTCCCATAAATTCCTGTGTTCTTAGAATAAAGATGATGCACAATCCTTTGGCATTCTGTCCAGCAAGATGCATAAGGTATATTCTTTGCATACTGTAACACCAGTTACACTGGGGGTGGGAAATAAAAAAAAAAATCAAAGAATTATGCAAGTAAATATAAACTAATGCTAATGCACTGGCCCAGATTCTACTCTGTGCTCACAAAATTCAGAGAAAATCAGAAGATTAAGTGGTTTCCAGTTATAACTGTTTCCTATGTATTTCCCTTTCCTTTGTACCTAGATGGAGAGCAGGTGCAGAATAATAAAAAGTAGTGTATCCTTCAGGCTGGTTTTATTTTTATTACAAGATATTTTTGGACAGACATTCAGCAGTAGGAACATCCAAAATGGAGAATCTCTGGTTCCTTCCCATATCCATCTAATAGAGGGTGAAATATTTGCTGCAATGGCTCCACAGCATCCAAGGATTATTTTATTTAATAAATAAGTAAATAAATAAATCAGCTGCTGAAGTCTCTCAGACTTCCTTTTAATGTGGAACAGTGAGATGAAACATGGGACTTGGAATATAATTAATTACATCCATTTTTAAAATGGATATATCTTAACAATAATATGACATCCTCAGATTTTATCAACTTTTCCATCTAAAAATTGAAATACCAGGGCAGATAAGATTTTGAAAATAGTTTTCAAAACTAAGGGAAGCAAAGAAAGCTTGAGAACAGCTACTGTGGTACTACAGCTTATCTACCAAAACATTCAGAGAAAGGAAATTCAAAACTGGTTATACAGAATTTTAGAATGTATGTTTTCTGTAGCTTTCCTTGTTGTATCATTCCAAAGTCTTAAAAAAGCTCCAGTGTCTGACACCAACATATATCTTATTCTTTAAAGTGAAACTATCCTTCAGGATTAACTCCAGCAGTCTAACAGCTTAAGGATACCACTAACACTGAAACATCTGCTACTCCTGGTAGTACTCAAGCGTATGGGATCTGACACAAATTTAGGTGCTACAATGCTCGCTCAATGAACATTACATTTCATTGAGTAAGGTAGGAGTGTGAATCAGAACTTCTAGTAATGAATCTTAACACTAAACTAACTCACATTTAATAATTTTATTTTAAAACCATTTAAACTACTGTTTTCAAGTAAGTCTGTGAACAAGATACTATCAAAAAACTTTTCCAAGACAGAGTTCAGCTTCAATAACTAGTTAAAATTACTTTCAAAGCAGTTTAGTTTTATTAGCTTGTAAAGCAGCTTGTGTGAGCTTAAAGACAACCATTTGATTTTCACATCACATGCTGAAACCATCCAAGAGTGATCTGTAAGACTGTTAGAGAAAGAACATTAAAATGCAATTAGAGTTTGATCCTGCTAAATTCTCAGCAACTCCAGAAGGTGCTGAATGCCTTCACACTCCTTTTCAGTTTCTTTGCGCACCAGTACATCTGAGCTCAGACTGTGTTCATAGAGACACATAAATCCCAAAGACCACTTCCCCAAGACCCATGTATTTTTGACAAGTTCCACACAAACAATGATAGAAGCACATTTTGAAAGGACAACATAAAGACAGCAGAATCCTAGAACTTCATGAGATTTGCTGATAAACAGAAACAGACTAGGTTATCAGTTTATTTTAGGGTGGGCAGCGGGGAGGATGTTGCTCACTACTTTCCTTGAAATAAGCCTGTCTTTAGAAATGAGTGCCATAAAAATTGACACATAACCACTTCAAGTTCCAAATTTAAAGTTTTTGATTGTTTGCCTTCTTTCAAATATTTAAACAAATAAAATAAAAGCTATATAAATAAGCAAAGTAGAAAAGAAGCAACCATATCTTCCCATTTATATAAAAGAGTAACAAACAAGAAAGTCTCCACTTCATGCACTGTGAATGGCAGCATTTCTCTTATTAACTATTGCCATGTAGCACTGAACTTCTCTCTAGATAATAAACACGAAATTTCATGTGCTTTACTCCTTTTCTTCAACAAATCTTACGTTTAGTAATTGAGTGTATACAAGCCTAATTTTTACACAACAAAAATGCTCTGTCAATACAGATGGAAAGTCCAGACATGATTGCAACATTATCTCAAGCTCTTGTTTATAGATTTTTATCACATAAGACACACATTTGCAGTTAATGAAAAACTTTAAAATCTGATGTTCTAAATACAAAAAATTCAGAGAAAAAAAAAATTCTCCCCACACATATGCCAATATCTTGAATGAAAAAATCCACTCAAGTTTACTGTAAAGAAACTGCCACCAAAAAAAAAAAAAAAAAACCCAACAGTTTTCACAAGTTTTACTGCAGTATGTGTTCTGTGCTATGAGACACTCCTCCTCTTTTTAGGACATGAAATTAAGTATGAACTCTGGAACTGAGAATTTTCCATGCAGCTGTGATGTCTAGGAAACAAACCAAAGTTACACGAAATGATAGAAAGTACTTCTGATCCATGTCCTCCTCTGGACATGACACATGCTTCTGAAGTTGCTTTTCACATGCTGTGTAAAACTAAAAACTTCTAATGGCAAAAAGGAGAACACAGGGAAAGTCTTGAAGACTCTTGCCCTTGGGAGATGGATAGCACTGTCAGGCATAAATTGCAGTCATGTCTCAATGAAACAGGGCAGCTGATGCCTCAATAAACAAGGAGTAACCTTTCTGAAATCTCAATCCTTTTCAGGTCTATTTTGAAACAATCTCTAGATAGCCTAAATCCTAAAGAGGAAAGAGATACCCCTAAGAGATACAAGTACCTGGAGACTTGTAAACAAATATATACCGTGAAGGGTTATTGACTGGGCTGAACACTCAATGAATTACATTCCCTATTAACCCCTCTCCCTTCCCAAAGAGGAAGAGAAAGTGAATAAGGAAGAGAGTTTTGTAGATTGGAAAAGAAAACTAAAATCACTTTAATGAATTAGTAACAACAAAAAGAAATATGTGCAAGTATACACAAAACCAATATTGAATCCACTTCCCTTCTTCTAGGATAACCTGCTCCACGTTCTTTCCAGGCACAGAGATGAGGTTGATAATTAGTAGATCCCAAAGTCTTTCTTTCTACCCTTTATAAAAATAGGTGTAATGTGTCCCTTCTTCCAGTCACCAGGGACTTCACTTGATTGCCCAGACTTTTCAAATATCTTGGCAACTACATCCACCAGTTCTCTCAGGACTCTAGGATGAGTGTATTAAACATCATGCTCTTGGGACAACCTGTTCCAGTGTTCCACTACCCTCATGCTATAGAACTTATTCCTAACGTACTTCAAGGTTTCTTTCACCAACAAAGCAAGTTTTAAATTAGAGAAGAGACTGAATGTTGGTAACAGGTTCTTTGCCATTGTGGGTGGTGGAACACTGGAACAGGTTGCCCAGAAAGGTAGTCGAGGCCTCAACCCTGACGATATTCAAGATCAGGCTCGACAAGGCTCTGAGCAACCTGATCTAGTGGAGTATGTTCCTGCACACAGGAGGGGGGTTGGACTAGATGAACTTTGGAGGTCCCTTCCAACCCGAACCATTCTATGATTCTATAATTCTCTGTGATTGATCCAGAGTCTGTGCTCAGTCCAAGGTTAAGTTCTATGGTGGCAACTCTGCTTCCATGCTGTTGCCTTAGCTATGGTGTCACCTGGATGCAGTAAGCACTCCATCCAACACATTCCTACTTCTTGCTTCGCCAGAGTCCTTCCTTGGATTTGCAGCTGCTCCATTTATTACGACATGCTCCACATCCACTCTTCTTTTAAAGCCTCATATGCCATTTTGTCTGGTGCCTTTATGTGCTTGTGCTGTCATATGCACTGCATGTGTAGCAGTGTAGTATTCTCTCTACTTTGCTCGACCCTGTGTCCAGAATAGAAGGCTGACTATTAAACAAGGAAGTGAAAAATTGCATAAATACGTATCACAGCACAGGAAGTGAGTCATACATATATCTTACAAAGCAAGTACATATTGTAAAACACAAGTTCAGAACACTTCAAAGATCTTTTTTTTTTTTAAGCAAAGGAGATCTTTCAACAAAGCCATCCTATGAATGTACTTTTAAAATATGAGTGACTGATTTCCTCTCATATGTCAAGTCATTAATAATAGACATCACTCTTATTAAGAATTTACCATTGTACCCAGAGGGGAAAGACTTATATTTGGTTGCATACATTTATGTTTATACCTGCACTTTGTTTGTCTGAAGTACCACTCTGCCAACAGCAATAATTCAATGAAATTTTAGTCATTTCACTGTCTTTGCCTCTAGAAAGTTTCTATCTGAATTGTATTAAAATTCCAAGCCATGCCTATGGTGTCCATATACTGACATTCGCTATTCACTGGAAACATCGGAAAGTGTTCCAATACCTTTATTACAAGGTATCTTTGAGAAAACATCAGAGACAGAGTTTAATATTGAATTGTGGCTACCGTATTTTTCCTGTAAAACACCTCCAATTTTGGAGGCAACAGAAAAATGTAGAGTTTTACACAAGTTAAAAATTACATTTTACAATCATGTATTTAGACAACAGCAATATAATATCTTTATATGTAGCAGGTCCCTTTTTCTCTAAGCAGCTCCAGTAAGCAATTTTAAATTACATTGACAGAGACACCTTGTAGCTTCAGTAGCCCATTAAAAAATAAAGGTTTAAAGTATAAAGTTTAAAAAAATATTTTCCAGTCAAAAAAGTATGAGTTAAATAACCACTTTCGTAATTAAGATGCATTTATCACATATTTGCAAAAATACACTACTAGCTTTTGTGAAGTTACCAACTTCATTAAAAATGTCTTGCAAATTTAGCTGGTACTTTTAGTAGCAGTTTCCACACAAATGTATTCAATACAGACAGCATCGTGACTGAGAATGAGAAAAAGGTGATCAGCTAGCCAAGAATTCATTAATTATGTATTTGTATTTTAAACTACATATTTTTTAAGTCTTTTGTCCGGTGATAAAGTATCACAGACGTAAATGTCAGGGGAAAAAAAAAATCAGTAAATAAATAGCCAGATAGGTTAAACTAGTAGCAAATGACTAGTTTAGTATTTTAATTTCAGGGTCTTGTGGGAATTTTAGACCAAAGCACATAAAAGTACATAGAAATGTATGATGGAACTAGTTCTTCAAGAAGGTGTAGTAAGCAGAAGTACCTAATGTCATAAAAACCTTCCCTATACAGGCTGTATGGTATGGTAAAGCTTCTATACTTTAGAAGTTAATTTATCACCTTCTGTAGTGAATTGTTAAACCATGAGCATACATGGTAAAAAGTTATGATTCCTAAGCATTGCTTTCCCCTTGATGCAAATGGTTATGAGGATACAATCATAAAGTCATAGAATGGTCTGGGTTAGCAGTGACCTCTGAAGGTCAACTGGTCCAACTCCCTCTGGAGTTGCAGGGGCATCCTCAACTAGATCAGACTATACATTATATTCGTGGTATCAATAATGTGCCAGATCTGAATTCAAGAATCACAGTACAGAAAAATAGAAAAACTCTTCTTGCAGCATCTTGATCAGTAAATCATGTACTTTGTGCAAGTGATAATGACAATTCTTAAGTCTTCTCTAACACTTTAAAAAAGAAAACTAATTAAAACAAAAGCTGAAACCTTTTCACATCTATGAACAGATGGGGAGAGGGTGCTTTTTGGCTATTCAGCAAAACAGATTTTGAAGTATATAGAAATAACAGTGGATAGGTTGCGTGAAATAAAAAAGTTGCAATGTTTTTCAGTAGTAGGTTTCAAGGAAATATGGTATGATTTGCATACTAATGTTAGAAAAGTAGCATCATCTTTTCACTAGAACACTTAAAATGCTCCAATTGTATTATTTTTCTGTTTATGAATAAACTGCAACTTTTTGCATTCTTACACATACTGTACTGTTTGATACTATTGTATTAGTGATGTCTCTCTTCTAGGAATCAACAGTATATAAAAAAATCTTCTTCTGGTTCTTTCAGAATTTTTAGACACTGGGTGATTTTAGTGGTACGCTATAAAAATTCTTACACTTTTTTCTGCCTTGTGTTTCATCACTAGTTTTATATGTATTCATCTACATCTCTTGATCAAGAAGATTCATAGCATAACAAGAATATAGTTAATAGCACAGTATATTGCATTTATAGTAAATACAATTTCTGTGTATGTAGAGCAAAGCAAATAGATTCAAAGATTTAAAACTGACTCAGTAAATTAATGGTATTAGCAAACAAAGCCTGCTGTCATCTTGAGATAAACACTGCAAATATTCTTTCTTTTTCCCCCACCACCCCTTTAGCTTTTTTCTTGAAGCGCTTAGCTATGGAAGCCTTATACCTGTACCGTTGAGTAAACACAGGACTGCCCTCCTATATAAAATCAACTCTTAATTACTCTGCTGTGTAATAGAGCTCATTATAAGATATGAGAACTGGCTGGATAAGAGAGGATTTCTTCAGCCTGTGTTGGGATTTACACCCACTGGAGACAAGTTTATACTCTATGGCTCTGTTTGCTTTTAGAATATGAGACAAACATAATCGTGGCTGTAAAAACAGTAGCTCAGCTGGGGTTTACTTCTGAAAATCATTTCTAGGTCAGATGCTTAGAGTTGAGGCAGCCTTCACATATCTGTTTCTAAACAATGAATTTCTTAAAGCTTACAAATACGTTTCCTACAGCTAAGAACAAACTTACAGAACTTTTTATTTACCTTTTAAAAACCACTTGAGACACTCTGGATTTTTTAAATCTATTTGAATTACGACTCTATGATTTTGCCATTGTGATCCTTGCTCACAACATGGTGATCTTCTTGCATTTTGCACTTTCTACAGTTCTTTCAGACCATGAGGAGCAACACAGTAGCAACAAAGATCTGTGTCTAAATTAGGGTGGACAGGGGGTTCCCAGAGCCAAAGAAGCCTGAGGAAGAGCAGAGAGATGTGACAGGATTCTGTAGCTCTTGTATATGAGGCCAGCTCAGAGAAGCGCATGCAGAGATTGCTCAGGAGTGCAGCAAGCAGGCAATGCATGGAGGAACAGCACCTCTACCACCTAGACAGGAGATCCCTGTTGGTTACCCTCTTGGAAAGAGATCAACCAGTCTCCACCATGCTTGCGAGGGTGGACATGGGAACCCAGGCAGAAATCCCATGGAAACCTGCAGTGGTCCAGGCAGCAAGTTGCAGGGACTGAGACTTTCACTGCCAACAAATGTCAGTTATGACAACTGCAGTGTGCAATGCACGCAGGTGGATGATCTCCTCTGCTGGATGGCAGAGTTGCAAGATGAAATTTAAAGGTTGAGGAGCAACAGGGAAGCTGAACAGAGGGCCTCTGTATCCTGTCCCTGTCAGACCAAAGCAAACAGTGTGAACTTCATGGTCAAAGCAGCAGACACAATCCTTCCTCGCCCACCCCACCTTCCCAGGTGCCACTGAAAAACAGGCAAGTTTTTCAAGATCAGTCAAATGAAGATGTGGACAACAGAAAACCTACACCAGATGTATGTCCACAGTCATAAGGGTCTACCACACAGACCACAACATCTACAAGGAAGAAAAGAAGGGTTAGTCATAGCTGACTGCCTCTTTAGGAAAACGGTGTCCAATATGCTGGGTAAACTCTCCTCAGGGAAAATACACTGTCCTCCCAAGCTTAGGTCAGGGACATCACTAGGAAACTTCCCAGTTTGGTATGGTCCTCAGGCTATTCTTACCTGTTACTGATCTCCCATGTAGGCAGAAAGCAAGCTGAGATTGGTAGACTAAGAACAATTAAAAGAGACTTTTGAGCCCTGGGACGGGTGGTGAAGGAATGTGAGGCACAGGTTATCTTTTCTTCTCTACTTCTACTGGGATGAATAGAATAATACAGCCTGTTGATACATGGTTTAGTAACTGGTGTCAAAATCCAGCTGTTTCGGTTTTTTTTGACAATAGGTTGGCCTACGCAGCATCAGACTGGCTACTATCTCACAGGAGACACCTTTATCTACAGGGCAAGAGAATCTTTGCACAGGAGGTTGTGAAGCTGACTGACAGAGCTTTAAACTAGATTTGAAGAGGAAGATATTACTAGGCTTGCTAGCGAGGCCCCTCGGTGTAGTAGCACTTGTTGGGTAGCACGCTAGCACTTTTAAGAACCAGAGTGCTGACCACCTACTCACAGGGCCATGACCGCATTGCAATTACTGAGACACGATGGAATAGCTTGCATGACCGGAATGTTGTCATGGATGGCTATGTACGGCTTAGGAAAGATAGACCAGCAAGGTGAGGCAGTGGGACTGCTCTTCACGTGCAAAAGCAACTGGAACTCACTGAGCTCTATCCAAAGGTGAGGAGGAAGCACACANTTCTGTGCTGCAAGCTCACATTGCAGGCTCATCCCCACTTCATTACAACCTCCATTCACGGAGTTGTACAGAATGAGAAGGTCTTCTCTCAGCCTCCTCTTCACCACACTAAACACTACCAGTTCCCTCAGCTGCTTCTCACAAGGCCTGTTCTCCAGACACTTCACCAGTTCTGTTGCTCTCCTCTGGACCCACTCCAGAGGACCTCAATGTTATTCTTGTAGCAGGCATGCCATAACTCAACACGATACTCAAGGTGTGGCTTCATCACTGCTGAGTACAGCAGGACAATAACTTCTCTGGTCCTACTTGGCATACTATTTCTGGCACACATCAGGATTCTGTTGGCCATCTGGCCACACTGATGCCTCATGTTCAGCCAGCTGTGGATCAACACCCTCAGATCTTTCTCTGCCAGGCACTATTCAGGCACAGTTTGCCTTCGGCAAAGTCATGATGGCTGCTACCAATCACCTCCTTATTTTTCATGTGCCACAGCAGTTACCTGGCAGATTTGTTCCAGGACCTTGTCAGGCACAGAGGTAACAATAATTGGCCTTCAGTTCCCCTGTCTTCCTTTTTTTTTTTTTTTTCCCCCTTTTTTGAGAAGGAGACTCCACAACCTCTCTGGGCAGCCTGTTCCAGTGCTCTGTCACTCTCACTGTAAAGAAGTTTCTCCTCATGTTGAGGATGAAAGAATTACAAAAACATCTAGAAGGAATTTTCCTCATTTTTTGTGGCTGGTTTGAATAATGAGCAGTATGACTATACATCATATGCTCTGATAAAGGATTACTGAATAAGTGAATACTGCTAATGGAGCGAGGTCCTGTTCATACAATTCAAGATTACATATTAACATAACAGGGGTGAATTAAAGTTGAGCTAGCCCCTTGGTTTTGACAGAATAATTTTTCAACACTTGATTTTTTCAACATTACTATTCTTTTACACATGGCTTATCAATTAGTTCAAGAATGACATAATGACCTACAAAGACTTTAGCCATTCAATTTTAGTCTTCTCTTGTCAACAAAAAGTACAGAACATCTTGCTGCTATGCGGACAAGTCAAACTACACTTGTCTGACATTTAACAAGCACCTTTCTGTGAAACATTGAGTAAAGGTACATTTGATTTTCTTTACCAGTACAATAGGTTTCTCATAAAAGAAGCTACTTACAGAAATAACTGGAATAAGAATGCACGTCCGCAGTAAAGAACCTCAATAAAAATTTAAGACTTAATCTTAAAATTGATAAACTGGGCTACATTTGTCAAAGGAAACATTTTGAAGCATCTCCAACACTTCTGACTGTAAGTGTGTTAGCAGTGACTTTTAAAGAAATGTAATCATTTGTGTAAAGAACCTTTTTTAGAAGCATCTGTAATTGCCCAGCTGGTTACAGATGTAGTCACAACTGAGTGAAAAATACCTGTTGAAGTGATGTATTCATCTTAGCGTGTTTTAAAAAACAAGTGAGTTTTACATTTCTCTAAGAAAAAATGTAAGTACGTGTAGTATATGCAATTCTTGCAGATGAATTTTGACACTTCCTGGAAGCTTTTAAGTTTACCTGATAAAGCATTTGAATGGAAAACCAAGACTTACAAGATATTATGCCAAAGAGGACAAATCTACCTCCAAAAAATCTCCAACTTCACTAACTTGCAGAACAGAAGCAGCTTAGTTGTACACATGAAAAGTTTATGCCCACAAACAATATACAAAAGCAAAAAGGGAAACATAACGAAAGAATGTATGTATATTTTTTAATTTAAAAATTACATTAAAAAAAACACACATATACCACAACACCAAACTCAACAATAAATTTCACTTAACTATATTTTCATCTTGCTACACTTCTCTAGCATGGTAGAAAGCACGTGACACACTACATCTGTCTCTGCTCTGGCTCCTAGATAATCATCTAGAGAAGTAAGGTAAATAGTGTTCTATCCCTGAGTAAGTTATGACAGAAAACTGAACTTTGTGAAAAAAACAAACAAACAAAACAACAAACAAACAAAAAATCACACTAGATGTTAGGACAGTTTAGGTTCCAGGAAGCCGTTCACACTCAGGCAACCTGGGAACCAGGGAACCACAGAATCACAAACTGTTAGGGATTGGAAGTGACCTCAAAAGATCATCTAGTCAAACCTACCTGTCAGAGCAAGATCACCTATACCAGATCATCAGGACAGAGTAGAGGGGGAGGAAAACCTCTCTCCACCTACTAACCACACCAATTCTAATAAACCCCAGAATGGTCTTGGCCTTCTTGGTCACAAGAGGACATTGCTGGCTTATCATCAACCTTCCCTTCACTGGGACTCTCAGGTCCTTTTCTCCTTCACTGCTCTCTAACAAGTCAGTCCCCAATCTATACTGATCCATGGGGTTGTTCTTTCCCAGGTGCCAGACTC
>WBNM01013054.1:36522-115196 GCA_013399055.1 Ramphastos sulfuratus | reverse complement strand
CCAGCACAGGAAGGACATGGAAGTGTTGGAGTGGGTCCAGAGGAGGGCCACAAAGATGATCAGAGGGCTGGAGCAGCTCTCCTATGAGGACAGACTGAGAGAGTTGGGGCTCTTCAGCCTGGAGAAGAGAAGGCTCTAAGGAGACCTTATAGTAGCCTTCCAGTATCTGAAGGGGTCCTACAGGAAGGCTGGGGAGGGACTATTTACAAGGTCTTGCAATGACAGGACAAGGGGCAATGGGTTTAAAGTGGCAGAGGGGAGATTTAGACTAGATGTTAGGAGGAAGTTCTTTACAGTGAGGGTGGTGAGGCACTGGAACAGGTTGCCCAGGGAGGTTGTGGCTGCTCCCTCCTTGGAGGTGTTCTAGGCCAGGTTGGATGAGGCCTTGAGTAACCTGTACTAGTGGGAGGTGTCCCTGCCTATGGCAGGGGGTTGGAACTAGATGATCCTTGAGGTCTCCTTCCAACCTTACCATTCTATGATTCTATGATTCAATGATCACCCCAGCCTGAGTCAGCAGAAAGATCTGGTAAGACTGATCTATTAAGAAATTAGATGAGTGAATTATGCAGAAGACAATTTCTGTTGAAAGAAAAAAATAATCTTTCTATGCTCTGTGAATTTTGATAGCTTGACAAATAATCTCAAGATAAGGAGTTTTCTTCTGCTTCTGAATATAAATGGAGTGGGAGAAATACTTGCTTGAAGCCCAACAGAGAATCAAGATATGAACACATCAGTATCATTTCCTTTAGCACTGCACAAAGTCAGGGCTAAAGGACCATGAGCCAGCCATGTGCCCCCAGGAGGGCCAATGCCATTCTGGGGTGGATTAAAAAGGGGTATGGCTAGTAGGTTGAGAGAAGTTCTCGTGCCCCTCTACTCTACCCTGGGGAGGCCAAATCTGGAGTACTGTGTCCAGTTCTAGGCCCCCAGTGCAAGAGGGACATAGAACTGCTTGAGAGAGTCCAGCACAGAGCCACAAAGATGACAAAGTGAATGGAACATCTCTCTTATGAGGAGAGCCTGAGGGAGCTGAGGCTGTGCTGCTTGGAGAGGAGGAGTCTGAGGGGTGACCTCGTGAATGTTTATAAATATGTAAAGGCTGAGTGCCAAGAGCATGAAGCCAGACTCTGCTCTGAAGCCAGGCTCTGCTTGGCGATGCAGGACAAGGAGCAATGGGTGGAAGCTGAAGTTTCACTCAAACATGAGGAGGATTTTTTACCCTGTGAGGGTGACAGAACACTGGACCAGGCTGCCCAGGGAGGTTGTGGAGTCTCTCTGGAGATATTCAAGAGCTGCCTGGACATGTTCCTATGTGATCTGGTATAGTTGATCCTGCTCTGGCAGGGTGGTTGGACTGGATGAGCTGTTGAGGTCACTTCCAACCCCTGACATTCTGTGATTCTGTGAAAGTCTAGTGCGCAGGACTGACTCCTCCAGCTGCACTAGTCTGTGAGCCAAAAGAGAAGAGGGGAAACAAGGGACAACACTAGAAACCTCAACCAGAAGTGGATGCCCAAAGCCATTGGACTGGGATCTTAACAGTATTCTGAGTAAGTACTGACTTCACTTGAAATACAAAGAAAAAATGCTGCCTTCAGATACAGCTATACAAAACCTGTCACATTCTCACCACATTTTAATATATGAATACAAAAAAATAGCACATTTTATGTTATCCAGAACTGTCAAGTAGGGAACCTAAACCTCCAAATGACATAACCAATACATCTAATTTAAAGAGCAGCGAGTATAATAATACACTCTACAGGATTCCGATGTCACTGTATCTGATCAGCCATAGTAAAATGCTACTACCTTCCAATTTTACAACTGAAAGTTAACTATTATGGACATGAGAACCTACTACCAGGTTGGTACAAAGCCCATTAAGATATACCATCTGTGTAAACGTCTGTCCCTGAGCACATTTTAGTTAGAAGATAAAAGTGATGGACATGATGTGAGGTGGACATGATGTGAGAAATCCTAGGAAATCATTAGGAATTAAAACTTGGGTTTATATAGGAATGAAGATTTTAAAATCAGAGTATCTAAATATATATATTCACATGCACATTTAGTACAAAGAAAAGCACAATGATCTTGCACTGTAAATTGGCATCCTCGTGATAAAATCTCTTTCTAAGCCAGAAGGATTCTTTAATATCATGGTTAAGTCATAGTTGCTGCAAGTGAATGTCAGTGATACAGGCCAAGAAGCAGATGCTCCACTATAATGATACCACCACTTCCTGATACAAATATAAGAGTTTCAGTGTATGATTTGGAGAGGGTTTTTTTGCCCTTTGGCTTTGACCAGCCGTTTGTTCACGCATCAGCTAACACAGGGCAGGGTGACAGTCAAGGAGAGCACAGCGGTCTGCTTAATCAACTGTAAGGTCAAGGATATTATAAAACTAAAGGGTTTAATAACTTGAGAGTAAAAAATACCACTCCTTTTTGTTTTTTAAAGCCCAGTCTCTTGATGAATAGTTTCACATTTGCAAGTGCCAGAGCATTGGAGGTACATTTATCATACAGATTATAATTGGCACTGGTCTGCTCCCATGCTTTGACTGAGTTACAGTTTGGGGTTTTTTTCTGCTGGAAGATCTTGGTGCAACCACAGACAAGGGTGGTACGATGATGTACAATGTGCCTGGCAGATTGGTGCACAAGAGAAAACTTGTTATAAGCTAAAGAAAACAACAGGTAATGTGTAACATTAAGGCAGCCACCTCTTCAGCAGCCCCTTCCTTCGGCTCCACCATCCTAAAACTTAAGAGTATTCTGAAAACACTGAGTGAATTGCAGCTGTTGGTAGTGTAAAAGGTGGGACAATCTCAGAAAACCTATTTCCTTTCCACCATCTGTTGTCCAGCTGCTTGGCATTCCCAGAAAAGTGGCGAGTCACAAAATCCTGCTGCAAAGATGTCCTCTAGTAGTGGTGGGACTTCCAGATACAGTGGCAACAGTACTGTCCCCACATTAAAAACAGAATTTGGTAACTATTTTATTAATATTTAGCTTCCTTTGGAAACTAATCAAGACCAGGATAAGGCCCCTCTACCTGCAAAGGAGAATGTGCAGAGATAAGAAAAGGAGAGAAGGCGCCCTCGCAGAGGTTTGCTTCTGCACGTCCTCCTCTTCAGTGGAGCAGGGTTTGGAGGACTTTGCACTTCAGCTCACAGGTGGACACAATCCACCAATGACTCTAAAAAAAACCTTAATTCACACTTTGGCTCTATTCCAGCCTCAACTTTGTGCAAAATCTGCAGGGTGAAGGTGGCTGCAGCTCTGCCACTGTTTAGGGGCACTGAGTGGCCAGCTGAAGACAGCTCTGGTTGGGACACTTCCATGAAGAGAAAGTCCTTGGTAAATAGCCACACAGCTATGAGGGAAGAACAGCAGAGCTTCATCAAATTTTTTAACCTAATTTCTGAAATCTGCAAGAAGATCAGAACAGATTCTCCTTGTTCATCTGTTTTTCCTCTAGGCTCTCAGTCTCCAACAAAGCAGGTGATCTCCTAGCTTTTCACTGACATTTGCATACACTCAGATGAAGCAATTGCTACGCTGCGCTGATCTGAGACCTACCTGCTGCCTGGTAACCCCATCAAATTAAACCACCACAAACAAAGGCCAACTTGTGTGGTGCTGAGCTTTGAAGCCCTATGCCGTGCTTGCGGGTGCCCCCCTCAAAGAGCCCTGCTAACAATGTCCCACTGATGACAATACTGCAGCCAGGAGTGGGAAGAGACGATAGTGGGATCTCTCCTTGAGGATATTCAGCTTGGAAATCTGTATCTGCTAATTAATGTAACTAACTGCATTTTTCTTCTATCAGACAGTAAAAGAGCTTCTAATTTGGAGCAAGACTTTGATATCTGCAAAACTGAACATATAAGCATGGAGTTTAGTAAAGTTCTTCTGTTTGAAAACTTCAACAGTTTTCTAAGTTGCTTAAATTTTTGATGACTGAAAAACAAGCATTGATTGACAGGCTCAGAGATAAGTGGAGAAATGCTCAAAAAGTAGTAATTTATCAAATGCTACCTTCGTCTAACATTTCCCCAATTATCCAGCCTTTCACATTTCCAAATGAAGGAGGTAACGTTAAAATCCTCTGCAATCAGACAACTGTTTTCTGTATAAATCTTTCTGCCTGCCTGTAATGTGCCCTGACTGCTAACATCTATGAGTTATTTGTACTTGCTCACCCAATGCAAACTTTCTGTTCTCCTGTAAGCAACAAAACTCTCTATGTTCTCCTTCTTGTTTTTTTTTCAGCAGTTCAAGTAATTTGCTCCACATGCAATTAAGAATTTCTAAAGAGGTTCTTGGTGACATTAATGTTGTTCTGCATACATCAGGACCTTTCAGACAACTAGAAATAAAGTGGATAAAGCACTGGCTGGACAGGAGGGCCCATAGAGTGGTCGTCAATGGAATTAAATCCAGCTGCCAGCCAGTCACTAGTGGTGTTCCTCAGGGATCTGTGTTGGGACTACATCTTTATTAACAACCTTGATTCAGGCATAGAGAGTGTCAGCAGTAAGACTGGAGATGACACCAAGTTAGGTGGCAGTGTTGACTTGAATAAGGGTAGAGAGGCTCTTCAGAGGGACTTGGATAAGCTAGATCGATGGGCCAAAGTTAATGGGATGAATTTCAACAAGGCCAAATGTCAGGTCCTGCACTTGGGTCACAACAACCCCAAGCAATGCTACAGGCCTGGGGCAGTGTGGCTGGAGAGCTGCTGGCAGAAAGGGATCTGGAGGTTGTAATAGGCAGCTAAATATGAGCCAGCAGTGTGCCCAGGTGGCCAAGAAGGCCAATGCCATCCTGGCTGGGATTAGAAATGCTGTGGCCAGCAGGAGCAGGGAGGGGATTCTCCTCTTGGACTTCGCTTTGGTGAGGCCACACCGTGAGTATTGTATTCAGTTCTGGGCACCACAAGACAAGAGAGATGTGGAGGTGCTGGAGCAGGTCCAGAGGAGGGCAACGAAGCTGGGGAAGGGCCTGGAGAATAAATCTGATGAGGAGTAACTAAGGAAGCTGGCAATGGTTAGTTTGAGGAAGAGGAAGCTGAAAGGAGACCTCATGGCTGCCTACAGCTACCTGAAGGGACATTGTAGAGAGGCTGCTGCTAGTCTCTTCTCACAAGTAGTTGGAGACAGAACAAGGGGAATGGCCTCAAGCTGACACTGGGTAGGTTCAGATTGGACGTTAGGAAAAAGTTTCCCATGGAGAGAGTGGTCAGGCACTGGAATGAGCTGCCCAGGGAGGTGGTGGAGTCACTGACTCTGGATATGTTTAAGGGTCGTTTGGATGTGGTGCTTGGGGTTTAAGGTGAATCTTGTAGAGTAGGGTTCTAGGTTGGACTTGGTGATACTGAGGGTGTTTTCCAACCTGGATGTTTCTGTGATTCTGTGAAAAGGCCTGTTGTGCAGTATTTTCAATAGGTAGCATACAGGCTGCTCAGGTAATTAAAGGCTTGTCAGCCTGACAGTGGTCCCAGGGAAAATAACAAAATGGCTGAGAGGGACTTGATTAATAAGGAAACAAAGATGGCTAATGTAATTATCCCAGTCAACACGGGCTCATAGCAAGCAGATTTTGTCAAACTAATTTGACTTTTTATGGAGTTTCAAGTTGCTCCAAGTAACCATGATGGTATAATAGACTTCAAAGAGCTGCTTTAGAGGGTGCTTACTACATGATGCTTTAATTAACCTGAACAATCTAAAAATCAACATGACATACCTCAGGCTCCAGCCTGAGTAATCAATCATTCATCAGGGAATTGTCCCTGAACATGTGTTTCCAGTGGGATTCTAAAGCCAGCAGTTCTTAGCCCTTTTCTTCTCTATGTTTTATCAGTGATCTGCGAGAAAACATTAAGTCTTTACTAATAAAGTTGGCAGATGGGGCAAAGACTGGAGGATTATGACTACATAATAAGGAGACAGAGTGTTGCAGAGGGGATTGGATTGGTTTGGGAACCATCATAACCAACTAGTATCGACTCCAACAGCCAGACTGGAGATCACTCTGTTAGCAGGACGCTCTCTATCCTCAGGAAAATAGGGGAAAAAAACCATCTGAAAAGAGCTAGGGGTTACTGAGGGGTTTGTAGCTGAGCAGGCATGTGAATAAGATGTTCTGCAAAAGGAATAAATGTGATGCTTCTTGTGGAAATGCTGAATGTGGTAACAAGATTTTACCTTAGCACTGAAACTCACTGGTCAAGACAGATGTTGAGTAGTCAAAAGGAGTTCAGAAACAAGCCAAGATAGTGATGAAAGAACTGGAAAATATGGTTCATGTGAAAAGGTCTGAGATGTGCAAGATATTTAAGAACAAAAAGCATCTGCCCACAGCCCAAGATGCGCTCATATCCAACACTCTTTGTATTTAGAGGGTTTCCTTCCCAATCTGGGAAACAGGCCCAAGAACTGGAAATTGAGTCAGGACCATCTGTTCAGATAGACAGTGCATAGGGAATATGACTTATAACTGGAACATCTTTTTGGTTCAGTGCTAAATATTCCATCAGTAGCAACTGAACACATCACAGGACTCTCTTCTGAAAGGTATGTCCTATTCAATCTAAAGTCATCTTAGAAAAACATAGCATCTGTGTTATCTGGGAGTTTAGCTTAGCAGAACTTGGAGTCTGAAAACCTATCAGTCTACAAATGTGTCTATTTAGGAGGCAAAAATGTTCAGTGTGATACAAACGTCTTTAAAAAAAAAAAATTCCCTGTCTTCCTTCTTCTGTGAACATCTATTTTTCTGTCTAAAATATTTCTTTTTTCATCCACGCCCAAAATTTTAAGATGTCATTGTAGTGGAGGGGTAACTAATTAATGCAAGATGGTATTTCCAAAAATGAATATTGTTTATTAATATTCAATATTCAGAACTCTCGCCACCCCGATCACTAATTTCAATAATACTCGGTTCTTTGTATCAGTCATGGAAACTTCATACAGGTTATAACGGGATCTAGAAATTAACTAGTAATAATAGCTAACATTAATTGAACTCAATTGAACTGGCAGAGAAGGCTTTGCAGTTAGTGTACCGCTTGCGGTCAATACGCCGCTTGCTCACTAGATGGACTCAAGGAGCTCCTTTCTGCTTATGGCAGAAGGCAATGGTGAATTACAAGAGGCTTTAAGTATTTACTCACAAAATGTTATCAGACAGTACCCAAAGCATGTGGAGGGGTTGCTGTCGGTGGTCTCAAAGCTGTTAGAGGCTTTGCAGTTTTCCCAGGCTCTTTTCTCAGGAAGCTGGGAGTCTGGCACAGTCTCTGACCTGGTTCCTCTTGACTCCTGATTCAGCTGCAGAAGCCTTGCAGAGGGGCAAGCAGGATGTGATGCCATGCGCAGTCTTGGCACAATGTCTTGCTGTCTGTGCAGGCCGATTACATGGAGGCATTTAGAGCCTGTTCCTAGTAAGCTCTTGGATTCCAGGCAGCTCAGGATACAATACAGCAATAAGCAAGTACCGTTGCAATGGTAGAGAGCAGATACAACAGCAGAGCAGCCTGGTCCAGTGTTCTGCCACTCCCACACAGAAAAAAATCCTCCTCATGTTTCCATGAAACTTCCTATGTCTCAACTCCCACCCACTGCCCCTTGTCCTGTCATTGGGCATCACCAAGCAGAGCCTGGCTCCATCCTCCTGGCACTCAACCTTTACATCTTTATAAACATTCTTGAGAGCAGCCTTCAGGCTCCTTCTCTCCCAGCTAAAGAGCCTAGCTCCCTCAGGCTCTCCTCATAAGAGACATATTCCACTCCCTTCATCATCCTTGTCACTCTGCACTGAACTCTCTCCAGCAGTTCTATGTCCTTCTTGAACTGGAGCGCCCAGAACTGGACACGGTACTCCAGATGCAGTCTCAGCAGACCCTCCTCCCGGCCACAAGAGCACACTCCTGGTTCTTGGTCAACCTCCCATCCACTAGAACCCCCAGATCTTTTTCCCCTTCACCGCTCTCCAGCAGGTTAGTTCCCAACCTATCCTGATCCCTGAGGTTGTTCTTTCCCAGATGCAAGACTCTACACTTATTTTTGTTGTATTTCGTTCCATTTCTCCCTGCTCAACTCTCAGCCTGTCCAAGCCTCGCTGAATGAAAGCACAACTCTGGGGTGTCTCAACCACTCTACCCAGCTTTGTGCCATCAGCAAACTTACTGACAGTGCTCTCTGTGCCCCAATCCAGGTCGTTGATGAATATATGGAACAGAACTGCTCCCATTACTGACCCTTGTGGGACTCCACTAGTTACAGGCCCCACTGGGATTCTGAATCCCAATGTCCAAAAGACTGCAAAGTCCTGATAAAAATAAGCAAAACCTGCACGTTTCACAGGAAGGATAGAAAAGGATGCTGTAGACAAGAGGTATCAGTTCTGACCCCTCTCCCAGGCTGTTTGAAAAAAAAGTCTGCTCTAAACAAGGCTGGATAGGTTGGCAAATGCCAATCTTCAAGCTTTCAAGTTAATACAGAGTTCATTTAGATTGATACTGATAACAGATTAAATGCTTTTTATCAATACTCTCTCTACTTGCTGTCTAAGCAAGCTATGATTTTTCTCCATGTGCGTCTTCATTACAACCTTGTGCTTTAAATGATCTTCAGCAGCTAAAATAACTACCTCAAAACATTGTATCACCAGAGAGATCAGTGAACTGAGGAAAAAAAAAATCATTAAAATCTGCTACATGACCTGCAGAAATTGAGCAGAGTTAACAGATAGTTTACAATATTCTTTCTTCAATTAATGGCTAAAAAGAAATAGCCTACCTGGGGGAAAATTACACTATTTAAACTTGGAGTATTTTTAGGCAATAATTTAGGGGAAATTCCAGCAGGCAATCAGCAACTGTCATGACTACTAATATTTCAGGACTTGATCCTCACAGGACCCAAATCCTGACCTGTCTCTCATGATCATATTTTTATTTCATGCTAAGTCTTGTTCCTTGCTCCCAGTAAAGTCACTCCAAATGTAAGATCATGAGATAAAAAGGTGATGAGAAAAGATATAAATATGTGCAGCACGGAATAAATTCACATCTGAATTGCCAGGGGGGGAAACAGCATCTGCAGAAGGCTCATCACATCCACCACCATCCCTTTCATATCTATTTTTGCGCCTTCATTCCCATATTATTTACTGTTTAATAACTAATACAAGTTCTTGCTTGAATGCTTTGATGTTTCTTGTTTGGACAGATTTTCTTTGGACCATACTGCCTGAGCTGTAGGAATTACATTTGCCATGGAACTCTTTTTGCCCAACATATTCTCTTTAACTCTCAAATTCTCACCATTTTCAGAGACTGAGGGAGTTGGTGTTGTTCAGTCCAGAAAGGAGAAGGCTCCGAAGTCACCTTATTGTGGCCTTTCAGTATCTTAAGGAGGCCTGCAAAAAAGCTGGGGAGGGACTTTTTAGGATCTCAGGTAGTGATAGGACTGGGGGGAATGGAACAAAGCTAGAAATGGGTAGATTCAGACTGGACATGAGGAAGAAGTTCTTCACCACAAGAGTAGTGAGACCCTGGAATGGGTTGCCCAGGAAGGTGGTGGAAGCCTCATCCCTGGAGGTGTTTAAGGCCAGGCTGGATGAGGCTGTAGCCAGCCTGATCTAGTGTGAGGTGTCCCTGGAGGTTGGAACTCAATGATCCTTGTGGTCCCTTCCAACCCTGACTGATTCAATGATTCTAAGTTTCTCAAGACCATTGTGCTGTCTCAGCACACCAACGTTTATCAAAATGGTCATTGTGGGGGCTGAAGATAAATTTCAGTGAGGGTATCTCTGTTACATTTTCATTGAATACTATTCGTAGGTCACTGAATACTACTTTGCATCCAGACTTCTAATGAGTGAAAACACTCTAAAAACACCCTGTAGTCCCCAAGCAAACAAATTCCTGAGATAAAAATGTTAAGAATTTGATCTGCGAGGTGACAGCAAGATCACAGCTTGGTAATGGCTTATTTGTGACACTGTTAGTGATGTCTTTGCCTTACAAAGCTCGACTCCTGCTGTGGTTAAGATTGTGTTTCTACTGTTTGCAGTGCAAGATTTTATCCACATTAATTATCCCTAAAGATTTTCACTTTGTGCACATTGAATTTCTGAACATTCAATGGCTGTTTACTTTGTTTCTGATTAATTTCTCAAAGACACTTGAAAGTACATTTTTTCTGAAGATATTTTTTTCCTTTCATTTTTCAATCCCTTTTGGATGGTGTAAATATTTTTCTTCCATATTGATTTTTGTCCTTTTTCCTTTCAAGAGATGCTAATTACTTTAGTAGAGTTAACTGAAACTGCCTCATCTGTTTTTGTTTAGGAATTTCAATGTACATATTACTATTATGCTCCAATAACCTTGGCCCCTAATACCATTAAAGCAAAACAAACTACAGGAAAAGTATTCCTTAGTTAAAGAATTTTAATTAAAAATAACAGTTTCTGTTGAATCCTTCATTCTTGTATACTCCCTTATAAACTACACTGCTAATTATCCCAGGGCAAAATTAAAAAGTTTAGGCTTCTTAGATAGACAGGAAATGCCGAAACTAAGATACCTGGAGATGCCAATTTTGAGCTTTTTTTTGGCATTTTAATGTGAACAATGGCAGTCATTAAACATGATATATTAAATATTCATCAACACTGAAATATATTCAGCAACAGCCCTGCATCTAGATGTACAGAATCACAGAAATCACAGAATACAGCCAGTTGGAAGAGACCTCCAAGACACTGAAGGGTCAACATTAAACCACGTTTCCTAAGTTTGAGGTCCACACACTGCTTAACCACCTCTAGGGATGGTGAGTCCAGTACTGCCCTGGGCAGACCATTCCACTGTTTGAGAACCCCCTCTGGGAAGAAATATTTCCTAGCACCCAGCCTGAACCTCCCCTGGCACAGCTTGAAACCATTTCCTCTGGTCCTGTCGCTTGCCCCCTCCTCACTCCAACCTCCCTTCAGGTAGCCGTAGAGAGCAATGAGGTCTGCCCTCACCCTCCTCTTCTCCAGACTGAACACCCCCAGCTTCCTCAGATGCTTCTTGTCGACCATGTGCTCTAGGCCCTTCACCAGCCTCACTACTCTACCATGACACGCTCCAGGATCTCAATGTTCTTCCTGTAGTGAGGGGTCCAGAACTGAACAGAATATCTCTAATATAAACACATAAACTCAGGACCACAATTACTCTGGTAATCAAAAAGGTCTACAGAAGCTTCTAAGAATCCTCCCTTAGCAAAGCTGAAATTTTTCAGTACGATTTGTGAAATGAAAGAATTCCTGATTATAGATTATATTTTGTGTAACAGAATTTTGCATGAGTCATATTGCTGTATCATGCCTGAAACCATCTTCCTTCCATCACCAATCTTTCCACATGAGCTACAACTAAAAGCATAATTAACGTCAAAGAGCTTCAAAGAGTAGTATTTTTTAAACAGAACATACTACAAAGTAAATCAGACTTGATGGGAAAAAAGAAACTGCTTTTCCCAGCCTCTGATTCAGACCAACACCCCTCTAATGAGCTAAACTGAGGGGTGCTAATCTGCCTGTGCAAAAAGATGTTACATTTCTCTGTATCAACTTGGCCATGGATGTCACTTACTGACTAACTACTGGAATGTTTACAACCATAAGTGTAAATCAGACAAATGTTTAGACAAATCATCTCCTCCTTGCCTAAAACAGTCTCCTCTAAACTGCTTCCAATTACCACCTGAAATACCCTTGCCTCTTTAGTTGTGATGAAGCCAGGTTGATGAACTCCAAATAGTTCACTGAGCCTAATAACCACTTTTGTCAGCTTTACTAATGCAGCTTTTCTAATTTCAGTTTAGGACCTCTGGTTTTACACCAGGCTGAGGAAGCCTGCAGCCTGTGGTTTGCAACCATCACTAAACCCTGAGTGCTCATTTATGGTTTTGTTCTTTCAATCTCTAAAGTCTCCAGACCAAGGGAACAAAGCAGGCTACCTTCGCTGGCAAAAAGCTTCCTCATCTGACGTCTTGTCATTTGCTGTGCCATCTCATTAATATTCAAATCTTCTCATTTATATCCTGACATACAACTGACTTTTCCTCTGCATTTTAAAAGAAATCTCTTCACCCAGTTTTTTATGTTCACTTTCTCTGAATTGGTAGGCAAGTCATTACCTCATTTTCCTCCCAGAAAAAAAGTATCTATAGAGTCTTCTACAGTGTCTCACCTTCATCCACTTCCTCAGTACTCTATCACTTCCACCGTAATTCTCAATGTAAAGTACTTCTCCCTTTTGACTTGATGAGAGGATGTTTTGACCACCTGTCAACTCACTCCCGGGCTTCAAATGTGGCTCAGTATTTTGGGGTGCAGGGATATTATGGGAGTATGTGTGTGTAAGTAGGACTGTATGACCATGCGTGTTTAAGGGGAACCATGCAGGTGAAGATACAGGAGGACACCCCACAGAAACAACCCCAGGGAAGGCCACGTTGAACAATTCAAGTAAGAGCAGAGCTCTGGTAAGAACTCTCAAGTGGAACAGTAAGCAAAGTAAAGGCATCTGCCTATCTGTGTCAGACTAAGAGTTCCTCTCATACAGAAAGACTTTGGTTGATCTGGCCATTTGCTAACAGAGTCAGGCTACAGAAAGGGTATTAGAAAACACATCGCAGACATCCCCTGGGAAGAAATCAAAGGATACACAGGACAGAAGAATGGAAGAGAACTACTGGGTGCCCATTTGGATTTATGCTTTAGGAAGGGACTCTGTGATGCAGACTGGGATCATTCCCTTTCTGTCGGTTACAGAGCTCTCTCCCACATGTGAGAGGAACAGGATACACTCAGACAGCTATAAGCAAAGGGAAGAATGCTCTACATGAGAATTGTCTAGGTAGAACTAAGAAAGCTAAAGGAGGCAGAAAACTTGCCCAGTGCCACTGAGAATTGACAGGATGAAGTGTCAGTGAATCAACATGTACTTTACCAGCTGCAGTTAGACTTATTGGTGAGGATGAGGAAATGCAGGTCTCCAACAGCACGTTCACACAGAATCACAGAAGGTTAGGGGCTGGAAGGGATCTCAAAAGATCATTCACTCCAACTCCCTTGCCAGAGCAGGACCACCTAGAGCAGATCACACAAGAACACAACCAGGCAGGCTTGGACTATCTCCAGCGAAGGAAATTCCACAACCCGCCTGGGCAGGGGGTGCCGGGGGTTCTGTCATCCTCACAGGGAAAAAAATCCTCCTCGTCTTTCCATGGAATTTCCTATGCCTCAGCTTCCACCCACTGCCCCTTGGCCTGGCACTGCGCATCACTGAGCAGAGCCTGGCTCCATCCTCTTGCCACTCACCCTTTACATATTTATAAACATTAATGAGGAATTTTCCCAATCTAAATTTTGCCTGCAGAGGGGCAGCAGGGGGATGACACTGGAGGACATTAACATGTTCCACTCTCATTCTGCCATACAGCCATACACAAGACAGTGAAGAAATGTATAACTGCATTTAACCAGTCTCTGGGCTCACCTAGAGTTTTGGTTAAGAAAAAATATGGTAATATCAGTCCAGAAGCAGAGAAAGGATATCTTGCAAAAGTATCCTTTTGCAGGTGATCTTTTGAGGTACCTTCTAACCTAGGTTATTCCATGGGTTTATGAAAATTAATTGAAATTATTTTCATCTATTGCTAGAGACAGATGATAACCCAAACCCATAGCTGGTTCAACCCAGTGAAATATAAAAATGGGTCTTGGCAAGGTGGACAGAAAGGATAGAGGAAACTGCTTTCAAAGCTGGACACAGACTACAACAATGTACAGTGATACTCCCAGCTTGGGAAGGGTACCTGCTGCAGCTAACAGACTCAGAGATGAAGTATTACACAACTTCTCTCATGATACCTACAACTGATACCCCAACACCAGCTGAAAATGGTTTCTGCAAGAACTGAAATATTTAAAATGAATCTGAGATAAACTGACAACTGTTAATCCAGACCTAAAGCCAAAGGACTGAGAGTTGTGCCAAAGCCTGGTAGATTTTGGCTCNTCCAATTTGGTTAATTCTGTGATTCTGTGATTTTTGGAGATACATTATCAACAAACCAAAAATATTTACTATAACAAAACCTGTGCACTCAGATCTGAAAGGTTAACATGTTTATATTAGCAATTTCCTTGGCATCCCTTCTGTCTTGGTTCATAAAAATTAATTCAATACGAGATTTTTTTTTTCTGTTATTTTCACAATATCAAATTCTCGCTACATCTTGCTTCTGTTAATTCAAGACTTGTTAGAAATTAAAGCAATTTAATGTCATTTATACTTAAAATTTGAGTTCTTAAACAAAATATGTCTACCTGTTTAGAAGGGGGGGGAAAAAGTGTTTAACTTCACGAAACTGCAAGGCTCCAGTCCTTCCTTAGCATATCGCAGAATGCTTTAGGTTGGAAGGGACCTCAAAGATCATCCAGTTCCAACTCTCTGCCACAGGCAGGGACACCTCCCACTAGAACAGGTCACTCAAGGCCTCATCTAACCTGGCCTTGAACCCCTCCAGGGAGGGAGCAGCCACAACCTCCCTGGGCAACCTATTCTCTGTGCTCAGTGCCTATCAACAGGCCTTGTTCCTGGATTCTCTTCATATTAACGAAGAAGAGCATCATAGAAAAGCAGTAGGGAAGAACTATGCATGGTTATTTACTCATTTCTTTACTGAACCCTGAGCTGGTCTGTTAATTTTTTTGCTTTTGGTGTTGTTCTGTTTGGTTTTTTTTTTACAAGTTTCCTTTCTTATTGCTGCGATACTCTGGAACAAAAGGGACCAACAACATCACAGTCCTACGTATCTGTTCTTTAAAGAAGTCCTCATTAACTGAATTCTTCATCTCCCTAAAGGTATGATTTCAGACACAACAGACAAGGTTATCTTCTGAGGATTTCTAGTTTATGTCTACTTAGACAATTACATATCTTCACTCAAAGGAGGTAAACTGCATTCATAAGGATGGTCAAATCTTCTGTGAAATATGTATCTGCAGGTTATACTATGTCATCTTAGAGAGACCTAACAGCAACATTTCAGTACCTGAAGGGGGCCTGCAAGAAGGATGGAGACTGTTTACAGAGGCCTGCAGTGACAGGATGAGGAGCAATGGCTTCAAATTAGAGAAAAGTAGATTTAGATTTCATGTTAGAAACAAGTTCAACACCAACAGGTTGTTCAGGGAGGTATTTGGGGCCCCATCCCTGGAGATACTCAAAATGAGGCTTGACAGGGCTCTGGGCAACCTGGCCTAGCTGCAGATCTTGGTTATCCTACCTTCACACATTGTGTGGACTCTGCTGTTCCAGTTTTCCGATCTCCTGTCAGTGAGTGAACACTCAATTTGCAGGGTACTTCCAAATCTTGGGAAATAAACTCTGTTTGACAACTGCATGAAGGGAATTAGCAATGTGGTAAACTACATGGACCACTCTGCTAAGCAAAAGCACATGGGCTTTAAGAGGTAGAGGCATCGTTCCTGCTTCCAAAATTTTTATTCATACGTTGGAGTGCCTGTGCATGCAGGGACAGCCAATTCTCAAGGCCTCTTACGTGCTTTCAGAAAATCGTACCTAACAAAAATCCTCAATATTTCTACAAGTTACCCCAAAATAGTTCCATAATACCTGGATATAGAGTCATGGAATCTTTTAGATTAGAAAAGCCCACCACCAAGCCATATCCCCATGAACAACATCTACACAGCTTTTAAACACACGCAGGGATGGTGACTCAACCACCCCCCTTGGTAGCCTGTTCCAATGCCTGACAACCCTTTCAAAGAAATAACTGTTCCCAATGCCCATGTGGTGGGTTAGGAACTTCCCACACATACACTATTGGAATTTACCAGACTAGCTCAATCAGCTTGAAGTAAGCTGAAGTTCTATTTACAGCAAAGCTAAATTTACAAGCATATCTACACAACATATTTACAAGTATTTGCAAGAATTTACAATTAGAAATAATACAGAAGTTCAAACTCTCTCCCAGATAGAGAAAACTGCCCAGAAAGACTCAAAGCTACTCTCTCTTTCTCCCTCTACTTTCCCAGACAGACAAACAAAACAACCAGCAGAGCTTACGTCATTATTTGGTAGTAATTAGAGTGCATTGAGGAGGAAGTGAATAGGAACAGCATCCCAGACCAGAGTGGGACAAACTGTTGACATTTTGGCTTTTTATCCCTCTCAGCAAACCAATAAATGATACAGACTTCATCATTATTTTCTTTTTACAACCAATGATCTAATTTCTTTCATTAAAATATTCCAATTAGCCTCAAACCAGCACAGTCCAGCCTAAACCTTCCCTGATACAGCTTGAGGCCACTCCTTGTTCTACCACTAGTCACTTGGGCAAAGAGAGCAATACCCATCTCACAAGAACCTCCCTTCAGGTAGAGAGGGACAAGGTCTCCCCTCAGCCTCCTTTTCTTCAGACTAAATGGCCCCAGTTCCATCAGCCGCTCCTCACAGCACTTGTTCTCTAGGTCCTTTACCAACATAGTTGCTCTGCTCGGGATCTGCTCCAGCACCTTGATGTCTCTCTTGTAGCGCAATATTCGAGGTATGGCCTCATCAATGCAGAGTAGAGAGGGACAAGCACCACCCCGGTCCTGCTTGCCACACTATCTCAAATACAAGCCCAGAATGCTGTTGGCCTTCTCAGCCACTTGGGCATCCTTGCAACACCTAAGATACTTACCTTTACCTAAGCTCCAACAAAGTCATGACGATTATAGAATCATAGAATGGTTTAGGTTGGAAGAGACCTCAAAGGTCATCCAATTCCAACCTCCTGCCATAGGCAGGGGCACCTCACACTAGTACAGGTCACTCAAGGCCTCATCCAGCCTGGCCTTGAATACCTCCAGGGAGGGAGCAGCCACAACCTCCCTGGGCAACCTGTTCCAGTGCCTCACCACCCTCACCGTAAAGAACTTCCTCCTAATATCTAGTCTAAATTTCCCCTCTGCCAGTTTAAACCCATTGTCCCCAGTCCTGTCATTACAAGACCTTGTAAATAGTCCCTTCGTAGCCTTCGTGTAGGCCCCCTTCAGATACTGGAAGGCCAAGGTCTCCTCAAAGCTTTCTCTTCTCCAAGGTGAAAAGCCTCCACTCTTGTAGCCTGTCCTCATATGAGAGCTGCTCCAGCCCTCTGAGCATCTTCATGGCCTCCTCTGGATTTGCTCCAACAGTTCCATGTCCTTCTGGTGTTGGGGGCTTCAGAACTGTACACATGATTTAGGCAAGCATGTAGCCATTCAACATGTCTAACACTTATATGATCCAGGATTTTTAGAATTATGTTCAATTTGAAATAACAAGAGCTCATTATCCAAGACATTCATCGATTTGTTGTCATTCAGGTTATTCTAATTATTTTTTAAAACTCAAGCATGTTGCCAAAGTTTTCTAAAGAGTGGACAGAAATAATTAATGCTCTTGCTGAACTGGAGAGGAATACAGAAAAGTGTGTTTAAAGATGTCTGTGAAAATAAGGAATACATGAATCTTTAACACCTAATACAGATATAGGATACATGAGAATTCCCCCAAAACCTTGCCCACAACCAAACTAAACCACAAAACCCCACTGCTCATTTTCTCCCCTGCCCCCTCCACCTCCACTATCTCCCATTAGGGCCAAACAGGCCTGATTGTGCAGCAAGAAATTCACTGTGGCCTCAGTCTGCTTCCATCATCTTGCCTCCATTATTCTGGCAGCTAAGGTCTGAGATGTTGGCAAAAGAGTGCCACAGGTTGTCAGGCGACTACTATCCATTGCTACACTTTCATACGGGCAGAATCAAGGAAGGTTACAAAGCCCTGCGGGTGCAAGTGAAAAGTATGGGTGCCCAAGCTGTCTTTTTTTTCCATTTTATCAGTTAGAGTAAAGGGTAGAGCTAGAAACAGATGTATAATGCAAATCAACTTCTGGTTTGGTGGCTGCTGCTGCCTCAAGTGTTTGTGCTTTCATGACAATGGACATTCTTTGATGACTACAGCCTGTCAGGGAGGGATGGGATCTACTTGTCTAGAAGAGGAAAGGACATCTTTTGCAGCAGGCTAGCCAACTTGGTGAGACACGTTTCAAACTGAAAGGGTGGTGAAACACTGACACAGGTTGCCCAGGGAGGTTGTGGCTGCTCCTTCCCTGGAGGTGTTCAAGGCTAGGTTAGATGAGGCCTTGAGTGACCTGTTCCAGTGAGAGGTGTCCCTGCCTACGGCAGGGGGTTGGAACTGGATGATCTTTGAGGTCCCTTCCAACCTAAACCATTCTATGACAATAGACTTGGGGGCTGGGATCCAAAGCAGTAATTCCATTGGCAACCAAGTGAAGAATAACCTAGGCCAACCAGAGTAGTGGTAAATGCTCCTCAGTCTCCTTCCAAGATGAGAACCAGAAAACTAGCCACCTCAAGTGTATGCATAGCTGGGAAACAAGTAGGTGGAACTAGAGCTCCATGCCCAATCAGAAATTTATGGTATCATAGGAATAACTGAAACATAGCATTACAACTCACATGTCTGGACAATCATGATGGAAGGCTACACAATGTTTTGCAAAGACAGGCAGAGAAGAAGAGGAGGCTTTATGTTAAGGAGGACCTTTAGTGTATTAAGTAAACTACAGCAACTGTGGAAATCCTATTGGGTCATTATCAGAGGGATCGTCCCCAAGAGAGATCTTACAGGAGGTATCTGCTACCAACCTCCAAAACAAGACTGCAAGATCAGCAAAGCAATATTTAGGTCACTTAAGCAAGCTTTGAGTCAACAGAACCTGATTCTTATCCATGACTTCAACTACTCAGACTTTGTTGGCAAAGCAATACAGCAGCTCACATGTCATCCATCAGGTTCCTGGAACGTGTAGAGGACTGCTTGCTCATACAAATGTTAGATGTACCAACCAAAAATGAGGCACTGCTGGACTTGCTACTCACAAAGCAAGAAAACCTGCTTTGCAATACCTCAGTTAGCGAAAGCCCTTGCTGCAGCAACCATAATATTGTAGCGTTTAAGATCCTGCCAAGGGCACTGAAGGTTAGAAATAAAACAAAGGGTTTAGATATTAAAGACCAAACTTCTACTTACTCAGAGCTCCACTGTGAGGGATGCCAAGAGAAGCTTTCATGCAGGATAAGGAAGCTCATGAACGTTTTTCAAAAATGCTCTCTTGGAAGCACAAAACCACTTCATCCCCTCTAAAGGTAAGGGAAGTAGGCAGAGCAAGAGTCCCTTGGCTTAACTGTGAGCTCCTGAGTCTGCTCAAAACCAGAAGGGAGGTGTACCAGAGACAGAAAATCACAGAGGTACCCCTTCAGAATCACAACAACATTGCCAGCACATGCAGTGATGCTGTTAGGAAACAAAAGGTTAACTCAACTTGAAACTGGCCAGAGATGTCAAAACCTACAAAAGGTTCTTCAGGTGTGTAAACAATAAGCAGAAACAGAAGGAAAATCCTGGCCCGCTGTTTAACAGGACAGGTGAATTGGTCACAAACAATGCTGAAAAGGCAGAACTTTTCAACACTTCACCTCTGCCTTTACCAGTGCTGCTGGGCCATGTGAACAAAAACCCAGGCCGACACAAATCCACCATCATGGAAGGAAGAGTTGCATCTTTGAGGTCTCTTCCAACCAGATACATTCTGTGATTCTGTGGTATGCAAACTATTACAGGAGCTTGATCCCTACAAACTGATGGGCTCTGACATTATCCAGCCAAGGGTGTTACAGGAGCTGGCTGATGTGAGGCCACTTTCCATAACCTTTGAGAAGTTGTGGATAACAGGGAAATTACAGGAAACTGGAACAAGGCTAATATCATCCTCATCTACAAGAAGGGCTTAAAAGAGGCTCAAAGAAATTACAGGCCCATCAGTCTTACTTCACTCCCTGGAAAAGTTATGAAATGAAACTTCCTCAGGACCATTCTAAGTCAGATCAAGCACATGATTGGAGAAGCCAGAATGGATTCACAAAGGGCAAACTATGCGTGGCAAACCTGATCACCTTCTACAACAAAGCAACCTGCTTGGTTGACATGGGGCGAGCAGTGGATATTTTCTGCCTGGATTTCTCCAAGGCTGCCATATGAGGAAAGGCCGAAAGAACTATGTTTGTTCAGCCTTGAGAAAAGAAGGCTTAGGGAGACCTTATGACCATGTTCTGGTATTTAAGAGGTGGTTCAAAGAAGATGGAGAGTCCCTTTTCACAAGGAGCCACCTGGAAAAGACAAGAGGTAATGAGTACCACTTGCTCCTAGGGAGCTTCCAAATAACCACCCACTCACCACCATTTACAGGTAGAAAAGATGAAGACAGACAAGTAATAAACATACACCACATGTACCTTCTGAGTATGCCAGTCTTCGCTGAAATCTTTACTTGCCACAATGACTGACACAAGATACAGAGCACTCATCAGGTACATTTGAATTGTTAATAAAATCAGCTGTTAAACACAGACCACACAAAGAAAGATAAGATAGATTAGCACATCCTCTTTAATCACTAATCACCTTTAAATTATCCCTGTATGAAGTGACAGAAACTAGCTGTATTCAGTAAAAGCAGTAGGGAAGGGTTAAACAAAGAAACCTCTTGTTCCCTTTGGCCTCCCATAGCCAGGCTAGAACTTATGCTACCTACCACTACTCAGGTTCTCAGATCCAAGGATAAAAGTAGGCAATCATGTAAGTAAATGACTGCCATACAGACCTTTCTCCCATCTGCCTGCAGAGATGAAGAAAAATCAAGTTAAAAGCAATCACTGTTATTTCAGCCATCTAATGTATCTGGAGCTTCTAATCACAGAATCACAGAACTTTAGATGTTGGAAGGGACTTCCAGAGATCAGAGTCCAACCTCCCTGACAAGGCAGGATCACCCAGGATAGTTTGCACAGGAATGCATCCAGGCAAGTTTGGAAAGACTCCAGAGAAGGAGACTCCACAACCTCTCTGGACAGCCTGTTCCAAGGCTCTGTCACCCTCACTGTAAAGAAGTTTCTCCTCATGTTGAGGTGAAACCTTCTGCATTCCAGTTTGTATCCACTGCTCCTTGTCTTACTGCTGCTGACCACTGAAAAGTGCTTGGCCCCCTCCACTTGACACCCATTCCTCAGATATTTGTACACACTGATCAGATCTCCTCACAGCCTTCTCCAGACTAAACAGCCCCAGGTTTCTCAGTCTACCTTTGCAGGGGAGATGCTCAAGTCCCTCAGTTATCTGCGTGGCTCTCCACTGGACTCTTTCTAGCCATTATGTCACCATGCTTTCAGTAATCTTACCTACTTCAAATATAGTCTCTGGAAAAAAGCAGGGAGTGAAATAAGCTCCAAGGACTGTCAATGAGCACAGGAAGTTGCATTGTCCTTTCATAAGGGAGCCTTGATGAATACATTAGTTTGTAAGTAGTATGAGATTTCAATAAAGCTTTCAAAACACTCTCTGCAGCTCAACAAAGCAAGGCGTAAATGTCTATCATTACTCCACATCATCTTGCAACAGAAATAGATTCAAATTGTTCTGATATAAAAGGATACAAGTAATTAAAAGGAGAAAAGAACAGTTATAAGCAGGGAAGCACAAAGCTGCAGCACTTACAACAGAAATGGTGGCGTTAATAAATCGGTGCGTCCAGGATTTGTATGGTCACATATGTGACATTTAAAAGTCCCTCTTCAGACTTTGGTCTCACAGAGGTCAATGTTGTCTGGCCAAACATGAAGAAGCAAACAGATCCACAGTCCAGAGAAGACAGAAAAGGGTCAGAGAGAAGTGAAGGCTTGGAGAGAAAAAGCTCCTCAACATTCAGCAGCAGCTCATCAGCCATGGCAGGACATCCATCCCTCACAAGCATGCTCTCAGGAGCCCAAGCAGCAGAAACAGTGCAGCCTAACAGCAGAGAAAGTCTCTAAGACAGCAGCATCCAAAATTAGTCAGACTTTAACACGATGGTAAAAGTTTTGCAATAGACTGTGGCCAAGAGTGAATGCAGGACATTGGAAAACTGAGCCCAGTTAATCATTAGCAGTTTTACAGATGGTAGGGTCTTTTCTTGAATGTGATACTTCCTCATGAAGCAATGATTCATAATGATTGTGTTCACCAGAAAAGCTGAATTTAGGAATCTCTACACACTGATGAAGTTGAGTGGTGTCACTTTTTACTGCAGCCACTATTTTGCTTGATAAATATTCAATCAGAGCAAGACAAAGGCAAAATCAGCAGTTCGTTCAGGCATCCCTGAAAACAGACTTTGTAAGACTGCCTAACTTACAAAGAGAATCCTACCCTGCACACAGAGGCCCGTGGACAGATTGTTGGGTCTGGATCAGCCACAGCAGACACTTGCAAAAGCAAATTTCTGCAGCAGAGTTATTGCCTTTATGCCTAGTCCTTTTTAAGTCAACACAAATGGCTGAGAGGTCTGATGTCCTAAATCTTTCATGGAAAATTAAACATAATCCTATGCATAGTGTTTGTGATTAAGGATCCTTTTACTATATACCAGTTTCCTTAACTTCCAGATGTCTGAGTCTAGTCTGGTGAATTCGTTGGGTGGGCAGGTGACTCCCAAACAGGGTTCTGGGCAACTTGATCTAGCTGAGGATGTCCCTGTTGACTGCAGAGGGGATTGGACTAGATTACCTTTGGAGGTTCCTTCCAATCCAAGCCATTCTGTGATTCTGTGAAAATTATTTGGAGTAGATACTGACCATACAGTATCAAGCACACTGTTGATGTTACTGAAACAAGAGACATGAATCAGCCAGGTTGGGTTTTTTAATACTGCCTCATGTCAAACCTCAACAGGTCTGTAGGCTGCAACCCAATAGGTTGGCCACTAGTCAGCTGAATTTATGAACTGCGTTAAGAACTTCGGGACTTAACTTCAAAGGACAAAATGTTGTCCTCTAGTTACCAGTTCAGTGTCACCAAAGTTGACTTAGTATGTGGGCCAGAAAGTCAGGCCAGTATTCATAAAAACATCAAATTAATCACAGTTTCGAATGGCCTAGGAAACAGAATAATATCCCAATTACATTTCCTTTACCAGTATTTAGCCAAAGTGATCTAAACTGCTAAGGACTGTACATCTGGTCTATCTATCGAGCATATGTAATACTAACAAATTAACGAAACAGAAAAAAATCCCCAAAACAGAGTTAATCATGCACCAATGAGCAGCTATCACTTTGGAGCTCCTTAGAGCAACTTTTAGTGCATCTATGATGTCAGAAAACTCATCAGAGTATTTTTATCTGGAATGTAACAGATACTAATGTAACTGGGAAAACAATGA
The DNA here is from genome assembly GCA_013399055.1 of Ramphastos sulfuratus. Classification (NCBI taxonomy): domain Eukaryota; kingdom Metazoa; phylum Chordata; class Aves; order Piciformes; family Ramphastidae; genus Ramphastos; species Ramphastos sulfuratus. The sequence goes on along the minus strand of WBNM01013054.1, from coordinate 91,764 downwards.
CTGAAGTAAGGTAGGCTTAATTAATTCTTGAAAAATGCAGAAAAAAAACATACTAATAAGATGAATGTGACCTTGTGACATGTCCACAGTCATGAAAGCATAAAGGATAAAAACATTCCTCTCTTATAGTTAATCTGACTACATTGTTATCTCTGTTATGATAAAGAAAATCTTCCAAAAATGGCTAAAGGTTGTAGATCTTAGTCATATAATTACAGGTAAAGTTACTCTCTCTCCATCATCTAGTAATTTAATGTTCAGTTAGGAAAGTATGCACATTACAAACCTTTTTTTTTTTTTAACTTTATAAGTCAACATCAATGAGATTTTAGACAGACAAAATATGGGTTATAGAAAGCTTTCATTATTATGCTCATACAGAGAAAGGCAATGGGATACACCACACTGAGACACCAAAAATACTTCCAATCCTTACAGAGGCAGGAAGCAGAGCTATCAAATACTCTAGGGGAAGGGAACTGCGTGATCTCTAAGATCCCTTCCAACTAAAACCATTCTATGACTATGACTCTAAATTGATCTCTACAACTACCTGAAGGGAGGCTGTAGCCAGGTGGGGTTGGGCTCTTCTCCCAGGCAACCAGGGACAGAACAAGAGGACACAAGCTCAAGCTGCGTCAGGGCAGGTTTAGGCTGGATGTTAGGAAGAAGTTTTTCACAGAAAGAGTGATTGGCATTAGAATGGGCTGCCCAGGGAGGTGGTGGAGTTCCCATCTCTGGAGTTGTTTGAAAGAAGGCGGGATGAGGCACTTAATGCCATGGTGTAGTTAATTAGTAGGTGTTAGGTGATAGGTTGGACTCAATGATCTCGAAGGTCTTTTCCAACCTGGTTAATTCTGTGATTCTGTAAATCTGGGAAAAGCATATGGGAATGCATGACCATCAGCAGAAGACTCTGCAAACTGATACACTCTCCAAGTTACAAGGCAGGAGGGAAAAGGATACCACACAATTAAAGCACAGCCATTGACAAAAAGCCTTTGGTCTTTTTAATTTTTGGGTTTGGCCTATTTATTACCTCTTTAAGGCCCAAACACAACAATACACACTGTGGGAAAGTGTACACAAGAAAATTTCTCCTCCTTGCCCAGCTTGCCTGCAAATGACAGGCAGGATTGTTCCCTTCCTGCAATGCAGGGGTGGGAGCACAGCCAGAGGCAGTGTGGCCAGGGGGCAGAGGGCTGCCCAGGACTCTGCTTCACCTCAGTCACCTCAGCAGCACAGCACACTGTTAAAGTTTTAAAGACTAGTGTCTTAATTCTAAATTGTAAGTAAATTTTGGAGAGAATTTGAAAGTATTTCCCAAAGGGAGCTGAACAGAACACATAAGAGATAAATTTATCTCATTTCACTGGTTTGTTATTTTTCCATATAATCAGAGGGTTCTCTCTCTTCTTGCTTACCTGCTTTTCCCACTGTTCCTTCTGGACTTGCTTGCTCTGCATCAACCATTTGTTTAGGCTATTGACAAGACTGGGAGCCTACCTCTCTACAACCTCCTTTCAGGTAGCTGTAGAGAGCAGTAAGGTCTGCCCTCAGCCTCCTTTTTTGTAGATTAAACAGCCCCAGTTCCCTCAGCTGCTCCTCCAGGCCCCTCACCAGCTTAGGTTGTCCTCCTCCATACCCAGTCCAGTGCCTCGATGTCCTTCCTGTACTGCAGTGCCCAGAACGGAGCACAGCACTTCAGGTGTGACCTCACCAATGCTGAGTGCAGAGGGACAATCACCTCCCTGCTCCTGCTGGGAATCAGCAGGGCTGGAGAGCATAGTCAGTTAAGAGATGCTCGGTCACAACTCTGCTGACACCCAGCAATCTGCCCCAAGCGGTCAGTGCCATTTGTAAGTGCTGTGTTACCTGCTGCACTCAAGCTGGGTAGCCATGAGCCTCTTTCTTTTATATAAATTAAAGTCCTTTTTTTTTTTTTTTTTCTTTTCTTTGAACAGATTTCTAAAGTTTAACATGACAAAAATTATATGCATGTCCTAATGTAAATGTCCTGTGGCTGATTTTCTGTGACCTTTCATCACTTCAGGGATCCGCAGGAAAACACTACATTGGAAATGGAGTCAGAAAAAAGAAAAAAACAAACAACTTTTGGGCTGAAAATCAAGTTTTCCTTAGAAACCAGCACTTCATGGTACATTTTTAAATGCTGGTAACTGCAAAAAAACTCTTACTCAGTGAACAATTGAGATTTTTTTTTAAACATACAAGCAATTAGTAGTAGTACTTAATTCTTTTGGCATCTCAGCTGGACAGACACGACAGCCAGGTATCTTATAGAACACAGAGGAATGAGGGCACCAATCACTGTCACCAAAAAGCAGAGTGAATCAGATCTGTGGGCAGGATGAGTGGCTTGGCACCAAGGTGACAACTGGAGAATTTTAGCAGCTGAAATGGTTGCATTTTCAGGATAAGCTGAACTATAAAAGTAGACAATTTTGTTATGATTGATATGGCAGGACAGGAGATTCCAGAATCCTTCCATCTATGGAATCTTTGGTTTGCATTTCTTTCCTGCTGGGAAGCACACACCAGTGGAAAAAAACTGTCCTACACAGAGCAGTTAAAAGTATGTTCATACTGCAAACAACAACCAGATGTTGAGATTATTTACCCTCACATAGTGAGCAGACTACATGGACTTTTGTGCAGTCTGATCCTTGCCGCTTCTCGCCAAGAGCAATGTACTGCTTTCAGCAGCCAAGTCTGCCAACCAAGTCTGGCACATGGATCTCATAATTCAGGCTTGAGTGCAGCTCTGCTCGAGGGTCTGCTGAGTCATGTAACTCTGAGAAGAAGGGATGGAGAAGAGCAGAAATGGGAAACAGACCTCTGACTTTGCAGACAAGTCCAGTTGCTGTCAGCTCCTTCCTCCTACAAAGCCATAGGTTCTGAGGTTCACGAACTTTCAGTTTTCTGGTCAGAAGGCCAGCAAGTGCTGTGCCACAGAGTACTTTTTTCCTAACCCAACTCATCAGTTGACTAGCTTCAAAGTTTATCAAAATAATCTTAAATTGACAAGCTATTTACATAGCTTCCCTCTTCACCTCCAGGTTTTAGGCACGAGAATTCTGCCTCATCTTGCTGCAAGAGCACCCAGCTTCTGCCTTCTCACAATGCTTTGCTCCCAGGCTGTGTGCAAGTTGTTTTTGCAGCCTTACCAACTCTCAGCTACATGGTAGCAAAGTGAACGTCTTGTCCCTACTCAATCATCAGGTGTTTCTGCAACAAGTCCTTCCATATTGCCTATGCAAAAGCATTGGTAGGAAAAGAAAAATCGCAAATTAAGCAGTGGCCTCGAACCTAGATCTGAACTAGAAAAACTGGAAAAGAATTAGTAGCTGTAGTAGTACGTTTGAAAGTTGTGAAATGTGAATTGGTTAGAAATCTGATGGATTGGCAGGAGAATCCAGATTAGTTTTTAATTCAAACTTGAATGGATCTATGGAGGTCCCTTCCAACCTCTAACATCCTGTGATCCTGTGAATTTGGGGAAGCTAGATTCCAGCACACAGACAGGATTCTAGCACACAGACCAGACTGAACATCAGTGTCCAGGGTTTTAGCCACAAAAAGTCTTGTGCTATTCTTTAGGCTCTTCTTGCAGGGAGCTAAAGTAAGGCTCTTCTGGCACTGCAGGTACATAGTGTGTTGCTTTTGCAGCCCCTTGTGCATCAAACTCGTACAGAACACATTACAGAGGTTCCTGACTCCCTGCACTCACACGAGAGGATTGTCACAGAATCACAGAATGTCAGGGGCTTGGAAGGGACCTCAAAAGCTCATCCAGTCCAACACCCCTGGCCAGAGCAGGATCACCTAGAGTAGATCACACAGGAACACATCCAGGCAGCTCTGGAATATCTCCAGAGAGGGAGACTCCAACAACCCCCCTGGGCAGCCTTTTCCAGGGTTCTGTCACCCTCACAGTAAAAAAATTCCTCCTCATGTTTACATGAAACTTCCTATGTCAATTGAAATGTTTCACAGCTACAGGTTTTTCACTACACAGCCTTACTGTAAGATTACTGTTAGCTGCATCACAGCACTGTGACATTAGGCAAACTTGGAATTCACCTTCATCAGGGTCATTCACACAGAATCACAGAACTTTTGAGATTGGAAGAGACATCCAGAGATCATCAAGTTCAACCCCCCTGACAAGAGAGGATCCCCTAGGGCAGTTTGCACAGGAATGCATCCAGGTGGGTTTCGAAAATCTCCAGAGAAGGAGACTTCACAACCTCTTTGGCGCAGCCTGTTCCAGGGCTCTTTCACCCTCACTGTAAAGAAGTTTCTCCACATGTTGAGGTGGAACCTTCTGTGTTCCAGTTTTATTCAATACCAAATAATATCTCATTGAAAATACAGCATTAAAATTTTGGTTAATCTAAGCTGTATTTTCATGTCAGGGTCACTGTGCTAATACAGTGTCAATCTCAGATTCAAGCAGTTATAACTCCGCATGATGCTCCATTTAGAGGAACGTTTGGTAGTTACAGCAAAGTTAATCTGGTTATTCAGAGACTTGAGATACAAGCTACAGACCTGAACATCTCATATCTTCCCTAAGTGACCTTGACCCAAGTCTCAGGAAAACAGCAACTTCACATTTAGACTCTCAAGTCTAAACGTTGGTGTAAATTTCTCTGAACCTCCGTTTTCTCCTCATTAAGTAGCAGCAGAGCTGCCCTTCTCCTGCTGGGGTTAAGAGGCTCAGCTCTCAGACATTTGCAAAGACCTCCAAATACTCTCAGATCACAAGCAAAGCAGAAGTGTGAAACATTTTTCTTCCTAAGGTCCTAAGAGAGTCTCTTGCACATGTAAATCACCTTTGCTCCCCGGAGACAACTGCTGCCTGAGGGGTGTGGTGGAAGACTCTCAGAACATGCAACAAAGTTAAGATCATCTCTAGTCATCAAGACTGCAGCTACCCGGGAAGGGGAGGATGGTACAAAGATGCAACACATCACCTCCTGGTCTGCTAAGCTCAGGGATGTGTATGAGAATCATAGAATGGTAAGGTTGGAAGGGACCTCAAGGATCATCTAATTCCAACCCCTTGCCGTAGACAGGGACACCTCCCACTAGTACAGGTCACTCAAGGCCTCATCCAACCTGGCCTTGCTTCTGTCTCTCTCCCTTTTCTCCCTTCCTCTGTTCCATTCATTTTATCCTTTAATAAACAGCCTCACTTTTGCTATTTGGCCTCATTTGTCCCTTAATTTCACACCAAGGGAATGTTTTTTAAAAGAACTAATAAGTCTCTCCTCTCCTCCAGACCGAGACAGGCCCAAACAGGCTTTTAGCTGATTACATATTAACCTCTTGTTCTGTTGCAATAATTTCCATGGAAACCAAACCAAACATGGAAATGAAACTCCAAGTTATATCCAAGTGCACCACAACTACAAAGTAGCACAAGATAATTTACAAAGGGCTTTAAAGAAATGTTAACTACCATGTTCCACAACAGAGCTAGGTAGTAAGTAACCCACATAGCTGACTCGAAGAAGCTGCAGGATGTGCTCAAAGCCAGAACAAGCACCTTTGCAATGTACCAAAATCCCAATTCTAAACTAGGAAATTCAGACTTTTACATCACTGTTTGACCTGAGAACAGGCTGCACATGGAACTGAAACTCCACACGCAAACAATTTCACATTTCTACTCAAATTGCTTTAGCTATTTTTAGGTCAGACAAGTAGAATAAATATAATTCAAGATTTTCCAGGCATTTCTAGAATTGCTTCCTAATTAAAAAATATCCTTTTCATAAAAATATATTCTCTAGTCATCCATCCACAAAGGCACTCAGACCTTTTGATATGGTAATAATCAAATAATGAAAAAAACTCTGAGTGAACCAGGTTAGGAAAACTGATACTGTACATTTATGGCAGCTACTGAGTACACAAATTTTAGTGGGCATGGGCACAGTAGAGCAGAGATGATACAGAACCAAGCTGTGCCATAGTGATATGAAGAGCCCAAAGAATTAGAAATGAGGACCACGGTGCAAGATTATATGCAATTAGCACTAATATCTCTCAGCAAAGTTTGGGAGAGCATTCTTTAAAACCACCTCAGCTCAATTCACAGACATGGGCTCAAATAGCCCTCCCAAAACCACTTTCAGGCAGTGCAGGTTAGTGGCTGGGACTGGAGCATGAGTCAGAAGATTGAGACTGTTCTTCCAGCTCTCTGGGGCACTCTGCTTAAGTTGCTTCTGTTCTCTCTGCCATTGCTTCCCTTCCTATCTTGCTTGTTCCAAACACGGAACTTTTGGGGACATAGTGGTCTTTTTGTACCTCGTTCTGGACAGGGCTCAGCACAAAAGGGCTCTCAGATCCCAGTCGGATACCTGCGCTGCACATCGTGGGTATACTGCAACTGGAATGGTACAGCTGCATTCACACAGCACCATGATGTATGTACTCATGTCAGGATCACCTAGGGACTACTCCAGCATGCAACCAACATCACAGACCTCCTTTTCCTCCATGCACATGCTTCTGCAGTCTCATCTGCAAGTTTAAGACTATCTGTATTTTTGTTTCATCCATGTTATCCCAACAAGCTCCCACAACCTGGCACAACTCAAAGTTTGCTGGAATAACATCCTCTTCTGCTCAACGAGTCTAAGAAATAAAACTCAGAACATTATTTGCCTTCAGTCCTAGGAGGAGTGCAGGTGCAAACATATGACTGAAAGCTTCCCTGACCTCTACCATCACCAAAGGAACACCCTTCCCCTCAGGAAACATTCTTTACTGTGGCAGGCAGTTAAGTGCCTCTAACTGTTGCCAAATTCAGTAAGACCCACCCTTTTGGACATTTGCCACAAATCCTTTTGGCCAACTGGCATAACAGACTCAAAAGACAGAAGAGATTTTTTTGGGAAGGATTATGCAGAGAAATAAAACTGGCATGAGAAATCTAGGGAACACAAGAGAAATTCAGGGATGAAGCTGGACACAAGATACTCTCCTTGCTGCCTCTCTGGCACAGCTGCTGAGGTTGGAAGGGACAATGCTATTGTTTCCAGCTCCCAGAATGTCAGTGCTGGAGCCAGGTGGCTGCTGTAACACAAAACAAAGCAGCCAAGGGCCTCACTCCTGCTACTGGTTGCACCTACTCTACTGTCAGCTGTCATTAGCTGTTTGTAATGAGGAAAAGTCAACAATACCATAATGGAGATAGCTTACAGAGGCAGAAGTTAATAACTAATTAAGTGTTCTGACTGCAGCTTGCCTTGCAGCATCACTCTGAGTAGCCAAAGAGAAGCAAGTGCTTCTCTGAAACGAGGAGGAGCCACTGCTCTGATGTGCTCCTAAGTTTGAGTTCTAGCAACATTGGCCGGTTGTCAGATGAGGGAACACAAACCCCTTAGTCACTCCGCAAGACACGTATGTATTTCTATACATATGTATCTTGATAGTTCAATTAACTGAGTCTTAAGCTCCATGCCTAAGAATCCCCTTCATAGCAGCAATGCAGCCAAGTCAGTATGGTCAGGTATGACACATCAGCAAACACTCAGTATTACTTCAGGAAACAGGGAGTCCCAGTGGACACCAAAAAATACTCTTCCTAGGAATCAAAAAGAAATAGAGGCAGGAATAGCTTTATCTCTCTTGTTAAACTGCAATTCCAATGTGCATTCCTCAAAGAACTGTTCAACATCTATATTTTTACCCCTTTTATAGAACTAGAACACAGCTTTCCACCATTGGGCACAGTGTTTGGCTGGAGCACACTCACAAAAGATTTCTAGTCTTAAAACTATACACCATTGCATCACTTTATGCAGTGAATCTCCTACAACATACACCAGCGTGAAAAGTAATCCTCAGCAAATGCTGGCTGTAGCAAGGGATTTTCTGCTCCACTACTTCTGAACATCTCCAAGCAAACACTGGACAAATTGCACAAGAAAGGGGCCAGTGTCATAGTGAATATTTCATCCAGACAGCACAGCAAAATCCAGCTTGGAGAACAGAAAGGAGAAAAAAAAAATCACTTATCAATTATTCTTTCACTCAGTACCACTTGTTCTTCAATAAAACACTGCAGAGAGTTATTTCTCCTGCAATCAGGAGGAGGAAAAAAAACAACCTCCACTCTTGGCAAACTATTTTTGGAAATGGAAAAAATCACCTGCTACTTTTTGGGTTTGTTTTTTGTGGTTTTTTTAACTTTTGCTTAGAAAATTTATTGTAAGGATGCAAGCCTTGAAGCCTATTAGAAATTATACAACTAAGATGTATTTCTAAAATCTGCAAGAGTTGATTTTTTATATTAATCTTTGCTTTTACAGACAATTGCATGGACAAGTTTGTCTCTCTTAGGCAGGTATTTTTCCAGTGTCTACCACTCACCTACCACTTAACTGTCATAAATTTTCATGCAGATACATTTATCCTTTCTGCCATTTTTCCTTCCTCCACATGAAATCCTTTTTTCACAAATAGCATCATCATCCAACTCTTTCATTTTTCCTAGATCTCAAAAATTTTCTCCCACTAAGTGGTTTACCTGCTTAGGTGGAAAACTGCTTTTTTTCCTGTAAAATAAAGTATATTTGGGATTGTTTACCACTGAAGCACAGGCTGCACTTTCTAGGGTAATTGTCATTTTGTCCCTAACATCCCTCAGAATTTCATCAAGTATCTCAGGTATTTTGTGATTTATCAAAAAACCACATTTCTGGGAGAGTACACAAGAATGTCATATTAACCTTCCACTTTGTAGACCAGACTCTGGAAATGAGAATCTGAACAGGCAAATCTAAACGGCAATTAGTTCTTATCAAATTTATTTGGGTTATGTGATTTTGTATTGTGGTTGTATTCTCTGGACTCATGATTACTCGTAGTTAGCTGACTCATGCTCAGTTTACAATCAGATATAAGAATTCAAGTATCATCAACAGTTGCATCTGAGTTCACATCAATGCTAGTTCTGCTTCCTGCTATGTAAGGGATCTTCATCTCTTGTGATTGCACTCCTACCTCTGATCTCTCATCCTCATCACATCACCTCCCAGAGACTGGAAGGACAACAGCCATGCTTCAGAAGTCAAGTTGCTGAGCTGAACCACTTGCAGAACCACTGGCTCAAAAGTGGTGTGTTGTGTGTGAACCTTAGAGATTGGAAGGGACCTCCAGAGATCATCGAGTCAAATCCTCTTACCAAGGCAGGATCCCCTAGGGTAGTTTGCACAGGAATGCATCCAGGTGGGATTTGAGAGTCTCCAGAGAAGGAGACTCCACAGTCTCTCTGGGCAGCCTGTTCCAGGGCTCTGTCACACTCATTCTGAAGAAGTTTCTCCTCATGGTGAGCTGAAACCTTCTGTGTTCCACTTTGCATCCATTGCTCCTTGTCTTATTACTGCTGACCATCAAAAACAGATTTGGTCCCTCCACTTGACACCCATCCCTCAGATATTTGGACACACTGATCAGATCTCCTCTCAGCCTTCTCTTTTCCAGACTAAACAGCCCCAGGGCTCCCAGTCTCTGTCCACAGGGGAGATGCTCAAGAGCCCCACTCATCCTCGTGGCTCTCTGTTGGACTCTTTCCAGCAGGTCCCTGTCTCTCCTGAACTGGGGAGCGCAAATTTGGAGACAGTATTGCAGGTGTGGTTTCAGTAGGGCAGCGTAGAGGGGGAGAAGAACCTCCCTAGACCCGCTGAACCACACAACTTTGTTTAGACCTAGGCAACGACACAGCAGAGGAAGGGCTGGATTCCTTTTTGGGCTCTGTCTCTAATATACAGCACAGGAATGGGCAGACAGCAAAGCATTTTGTCATCAGTCACCAAGACCAACAAAACTGAAAAAGTGGTAACCATGCCTATCCTTATGTACAAGATAATTTGAAATGGTTGAAAGACACTGTATAAATGCTAACTATGTATTATTAGCTATTGCTTCTACCTTAGGGCAGAATTGCACTCTCAAGACATTATGCACAAAAACTTTAGTAAATCAGCCACAACTGTGTTGGTTTATTTTGGTTTGTTTTTTTTTTTTAATCACAGGATATCTGGAGAAGATAACTTCAATAGCCATCTCCTGGGAAGGGAAAAGAACGATCCTGACTCTGACAGTCAACACTCACTATCACTATGGTTTCCAGCAGAAAGAAGTATTAGCATACTTGGGTTCTGTACAGAAAAAGTTTGGTTTATGTTAACCAATAAACTTAGCTAATGGCCTTAAAGTCAATAGTCATTTCATGAAGACAGAAAGTCTCCCAAAGTACTTTCAAGATTCAAACCAGGATGCTAATGGTCAGGCAATACTCTTGCCTGGCACTTCCTATGTGAACACGTCATGGCCCACAGAAAGAACTATTTCTGTTAAACCTACCTGCAAAGGAGTAATTAATACACAACAAGAGACATACCTGGTCTCTCTAGCCTGGAATGGCATTCCCAACAGCAGAAAATCTCAGGCACTTAGAAGCAGTATGAGTATAAAGTGTTCTTCCCTCATCACATCCTCCTTACTCCCACCAATCTGAGAATGAATCAATGACTAGCATGCAGATGAGTAAGTTCAAAAGTCACCACCGGATCTCTCTTAATTGTCCAGTCATTTTCTCAAACAACCTGTGCTTCTGCCTTCCGTATCTTCTGACAGTCAACTGGTGCTATTGCCCTATATCCCCACACCAGCACCATGCTCTGCACTCCAGTGGGATGGGGAGCAAGAGAGAATATTGCACTAAAGCACTGAGAAGCTTTCAAAGAGGGAACATAAGAGCATGCTCTTCTTCCATTTCTAGTGAGCTATCCTCCCTATCAGATGTCCGTATTTCCACTTCTCTGTCTCATGGGAAAACTCATAGAAGACAAGATCAAGTCAGCTGGAAGTGAAATGAAAGCTGACAGAAAATTGTAACAGCCACAATGAACTTCAGGGGGTAGTACCAGTCAGTTTAATGAGCAAGCACTCCACCAGGAAGAACACTTCCCCATGTATCTCTTTCTTGGACACTACTGCAGAGTTCTCTTCTCCCTCCCATTTGTCAGCAATCACATTCATATAACCTGAGCTAGATGCTACAGTCATCTCGGTTACTGCTTGTGCAAAAGTGCTTATCCTGCAGTCACCACAGCTAAATGAATCAAGGGAGCACCCTCTAGCACACCCTCGTGAGCTCCTCTGGGCAGGAACACTTTACTCTCATGTATTTTAGGCCATAAATTAGAGATGACAGCAAAGTAATCAGCAGAGTATCATGCTGTGCCTCTTAATTCTCCTGGGTCTCCACTGATTATATAGGAAAAATCCAAGCAGACATGGAATTAAATCACTTCCCTTACACTGGACTAGCCAAAGCTGTTTCTTAAATGACAGATTGTTAACAGCTCCCTTAATGACATCACCCAGTATGTCATAAAATTTGCTGCCAAAATAAGGAGACTTTTTTTTTTTTTTTTTTTTCCCATCAGCCAGAAGCATTCCCTGGCTGTGGAGCAGAACTTTCATCGACACAATGTGGCTCAAGAAATAACCTATAAAGGGTTCTCAGTGCAGAAGGTAAGTATCATCCAAAAACTCATTTGAAGAATAGAATTATCTTTCTTGGCACTAGTTTCCTAGAACAGTGCCCTCCACCTCAGTCAGATTTTTCTAAGTATTTGTGATTGAAATTATCCATCTACCATCTCTGCAGGAAGAGAAACTCAAAGCCTAGGAACAGTACTCAGATTTTTGTTGGATCACTACCCTTGGATGAAAACTTACCTTCTTGTTGCTTTCATGCTTTTTGAAAGCAAACTCTTCCTAGATGGCTTTAGAGAAGGAACAAATAATACTCCTGTGATAGCACAGGTTATTTACTTGGAGTTTCATTATTATCCCTTTACTTTGAGGCTCACATCGGTTTTCCTGTCAGAACCACAAGTGACATCTGGAGCATACACAGCATGAACAGCCTCTGAAAATCTTTAAGTGCCAGTTTGCAGGTTTTTCTCTACTCTTGAGATACCAGGAATCTCTCTTGCAGCAATGCACCACAAATGACTAGCCATTTGCTTTTAAAATATTACAGTGGAACCTACTTTTGGCAACCATCAACCATACCTGAAAAAAGGGTTCTTAATTATCTACTCCTGCAGTTCTGTGCTACCTGCATTTTCTCCTGAGCATGCCTCATGTGAGAATTCACTCAGCTGCATAGACTATTTTCAAAAAGGGTAAATACATTTCTAAGGAAAGTAATTCTGTAAGTGGAGCCAATAGTGAAGGAGAAAAGGAGAAAGTCCTCCTTCTTTATTGAGAGTTAAACTAGTGGAGAGCACTGAAAATCTCCAAGATTGGGTCCTTCTCATCACAGTGAGGATGGCCCTCTTCAACCAGTTGCAGAAAATCAGTGTTGGCTGCTGTTCCTCTAAGTCACTCTGTAAACAGATCGTCTAAGTATGCCATCTTTCCTCCATGCCATCATCTACCCATTTCAAGACATTATAGCTGAACAAACAGAACACATTTAGGAAGAAGGAAAATGTGAAATGCAGAATCTTGGGGAACTTACTGCTTGTGCACTCAGCTGCATGGTCTGAGGATACAGCTTGAGTATCTTTGGTAACTCCTTGGTTATCAACTGTGCTTCTGTTCCTTGAAGCAATTCTTGCCAACAGAAAATCCTACTGCACACCAGGATGCTGAAAACTAGTGGTCTGGACAATCTATCATTTATGCAAGTTCAAAAGACAATCACTGTGGTGGCAGCCCCTGGTAAGTGAGTAAATAAGCCATGAGAGATACATTTGGATACGCTGCAGTTCTCTTCTGAAAGAAGTCACAAAGGAAGTGAACACTGCTGAATGCCGAAGTGATCGACTAAATAGGATCAGCTAACCTTGCTTATCTGTCAGTCATTCTCTCCTCTACGACAGCCTATCCATGATAATGATGTCCTCAGTACTCGCTTAGGTTCCTGAATTGATGCACTTCAAGCCATGTCATCTGCTTACATTGTGCAGTCATTTTGGTCTTGCCATGCAAGGGAAAAACCTGGTTTGGCCCAATGTGCAGCATCACACATACTTCCAGAGCACAGAATGGAAGGCTAAAATAATCTCCATTAATTTTGTTCTCAAATTCAGAACTGCACTGCCACAACTGTGAAGTGACAGATGTCAAAACCGAGCTGAGTACCTCATTAAAAAAGAGATAAACACACAGAATCTGTTGTTTGGAATGCCAAAACCAGTGTATTTATCTATCCATGCACTATGTATTGCCTGACAGATGGTTGCTCACAATGATGTACATCCACAAATATGTTTAATTTTAATTTTTCCTATTCTAGGTAATTCCCATTTTTTTCTTCTGTTTACACTGGTTACTACCACGATGGCCTAGAGATGTTGCACAAAGCACACCCAGAATCCACACACAATTGGTGCTTTGCAGGAGTAACAGACCATTGTCTCTCATCTTACAGCCAGGATAACTCAGAAAGGTGAAATGGCTTGCCCAAGGTCACACAGCAGGCTCTGCTCAGTACACAGTTAAAAACTGTTGTAAAATGGGTAGCTCATCAAGCTCACGGTACTCACACTACTCAAATAAAACTCAAACAATAATTACTACTTCTACTGCAATTTGCATCACAGTCAAGGATGGAGGCCACAATTAGAATTCTGCTTATGCTGGTCTCTGTTCAAACACCAAATCAAATCCAGTCCCTGCTCCAGAGGTCTTGCAGTAGGGACACAATTCTGTGGGAATACAAAACAACAGAAAGGGAAGGGAGGAGAGCAGAAGGGATAGAAGGCAGTAGCCTGAATATAAGGTTTAACATTTGTTTTGGATAACTGTGAAGTTGGGAAGCTTATTTTTACTTAGGTAGGTAAGAAATATAAGCACATTACTAGCAGCCACCTGCCTAGCTACTTAGGTAGCAGTTTATCTTTGTAATCTTAATTGCACAAACACTTTACTCTCCCTCCTATGGTTTTAGATTACACTATGAGAGAGCAATTGGATCTTCCCATTGGATCTCTGGAGGACTAACTCACACTGCATAACCCCATACTTCCATTGCACTTTCTAAAGAGTGCTGTTATACTTAATATTGCATCTTGCTCTCTAATTTGCTGCCAGAACAATTTTTATACAGTGTCACAGGATCACAGGATGTTAGAGGTTGGAAGGGACATCCAGAGATCGAGTCCAACCTCCCTGCCAGAGCGGGATCATGAATCTAGCACAGGTCGCACAGGAACACTTCCAGATGTGTCTTGAAAGTCTCCAGAGAAGGAGACTCCACAGCCTCTCTGGGAAGCCTGTTCCAGTGCTGTAATGGAGAGGTAATTAATTGATGTGAGATATGATTTTCAAAAATTAGTATTATTAATTCTCACTATTCAGAACTCTCACCACTCCGACCACTATTTTTTAATAATAATTAGGTTCTTCTGCAACGGTCATGGAAACATTATATAAAGTAATAATATAGGATCTAGAACATTTTAAAAATAACTAGTAATAATATAAACATTAATTGAACCAGAAGAGAAGGTTCTGGTTGTCAATATACCACTTGTGGTCAATTATACCTCTTGTCTTATACCTTGATGGACTCAAGGAGCTCCTTTCTGTTTATGGCAGAAGGCAATGGTGAATTACAAGAGGCTTTAATTATTTACTCACAAAATTATCTCCCGACTCACAAAGCCAGCTACAGCTTCAGACAGTACTCAAATGCTTTCAGAGAATTCTGTTGTGTCTTCTTAGCTGCTAAAGCTTCTGATTCTTTCCAGGCTTCACAGGACACTGGGGAGACAAGGCAGACAATCTCTGGCCTTATCCTGGTTTCTCTGGACAATTTGTGTCTCCAGGACTCCTCACCTTGGCAGGCGTAGACAGGATGTCTTACAATGTGCAGTCTCAGCACAATGTCACTCTGGCTATGCAGGCTGATCGCGTGGAGGCATTTAGAGTCTGCTCCTCTGGGTAAACTCAAGGCAGTGTAGTTTTCAGGCAAATGAACTCAAGGCATCAGAGTTTGTTACTTTGTGGTAGAGCTAGCTTACAGTTTAGCATAGCATGGCAAGATGCAATAAGGCAGTAAGGCAGTATACTGCTGGGAACAGAGAGCAAGGGGAGCAGACAGCAGCAGGCATGAATACAAGGGCAGATCACATTGTGTTACCTGCTCATCTCTTTTTATCAACACAGCCAGAGACTAATGGGGCTTTGGACACAGAATAGGCAATCAGAATAACAGTTAGCCAAGCCTGACCATATTAGGTGAAGCCATAGGCTTGCTTTACCCAAATTTGGCAAAAACAACATAGGCCTGCACAAGGCAGGCACAAGCTAAGTGTGTGTACCTCATTTACCACAGAAGCAAAACAAGTCTGGGCAAGCCAGAGTCCTTAGACTCAGTGGCTCCAGGTTTGTTGTCCTCTTTCTCGCAGTTGCTTCTCCCCATAGCAGAAGGAGGGAGAGCAGAAAAACATGTCTGGGCAAGCCAGGACATGTATAAGCCTATTTTGGCCTATTCAGGTCTACCACAACAAGCACTCATGACCCTTACAGAAAAGAAATTCTTCCTCATGTTGAGATGGAACTTCCCATGCTGATGTTTACATCCATTGCCTTTATTCTGTCCCAGGGCACAACTGAGCAGAGGCTGTCCCTTCCTTCTTGACACCCGACCCTCATATATTTATATACATCTATTAGATCCCCTCTCAGTCTTCTCCTTTACAGACTAAAAAGCCCTAAGTTTCTCAAGCCTCTCCTCACAGGGCACTGCTCCAACCACTCAATCATCTTCCGAGCCTTCCATTGGACTCTCTCAAGTATATCCCTGTCCCTCTTTAACTGGGGAGGACCAGAACTGGATGCAATATTCCAGGCGAGGTCTCACTAGGGCAGAGAAGAGGGGGAAGAGAACCTCCCTCAATCTGTTGGCTGCACTCCTCTTAATGCACCCCAGGACCCCACTGGCTTTCTTAGCCATAAGGGCACTTTGCTTATGTGCTTATGCATATACTAGCTATAAACTAATGAAATAATTTCATCCATGCTAACTTTTACTAAGCTCTGCAGTACTAAAGTATGTATTAACTCCCACCCTGCCATCTGTCACGGCATCCTCATGTGGCTCCATGCTAGAAGCATGCTACATACCAAATGACCACACAGTCATTCATCTTTAAAAGACTTGCCTGGGTATAAAATTTATTGCACAAGGCTCCCTTTATGTTTACATCATAAAGACAAGTTTTTTTCTCCTTGTGGAGTCACACTGTGCTTCATCTGATGGTACAGTAGGATACTGAATGCTGCAAATGTGCAGTGAAACTTCGACAGAACGTCGTACGATGTAAGAACTAATAGCTCCTCTGCTGCGGAATTCAGTAAGGCTAAGTTTAAACCTAGATACTTGTTTCTGCAGCTCTATCCTAGAGGGCGTAAAATCCCAAACAGAGATTAAGTATGCATACCACATGCAAATGCTTTCATAGAAATGTACAAGATCAAAAGTGTTTCAGTTAAAGCTCCAGGTGTGCCTTACATACAGTTAGTTGTCTGATGCACTGAATTTTATTTACCCCATTGATAAAGAGCTTCCTTCTCTCTTTCCCTCTCAAGTAGCCACAGGAGGCAGCAGAGGAGACAGCAAGGATGGAGTAGGGAACTCAGCATTGTCCCACTTCCCATCCTGCATGAGCAACGACAACTTGATGAGCCCATTCTTTCTTCAACATCCGATGCATTTGGCACAAACCTATTTGCACCCAAAAATGAGCATCCCGTAGCATATCAGCAAAATTAAGAGATTTTAGATTTCTTAGCTATTTAGGACTATTGTTTATGGAGTAGCACAGCGCCATAAAATAATCAGGAGCGGGGGGAGATGATTAATGACAGCTTCTCAAGGAAATGTCCTTAGCAAAATTAGATCTCAAGCCAATCATGTCCTGGGCTGCAGCAAGAGCAGCATGGCCAGCAGGGCAAGGGAGGGAATTCTGCCCTTTTCCTCTGCTCCCCTGGGACCCCACATGGAGTACTGTGTGCAGTTCTGGAGCCCCAACACAAGAAGGACATGGAACTGTTGGAGCAAGTCCAGAGGAGGCCAGGATGATCCTCAGAGGGCTGCAGCAGCTCTGCTATGAGGACAAGCTATGAGAGTTGGGGCTCTTCACCATGGAGAAGAGAAGGCTTCAAGGAGACCTTGGAGTGGCCTTGCAGGATCTGAAGGGGGCCTACAGGAGGGCTGAAGAGGGACTACTTACAAGGTCTTGTAATGACAGGACGAGGAGGAATGAGTTTAAAATGAAAGAGGGGAAGATTGAGACTAGATGTTAGGAGGAAGTTCTTTACAGTGAGGGTGGTGAAACACTGGAACAGGTTGCCCAGAGAGGTTGTGGCTGCTCCCTCCCTGGAGGTGTTCAAGGCCAGGTTGGATGAGGCCTTGAGTGACCTGTTCTAGTGGGAGGTGCTCCAGCCTATGGCGAGGGGTTGGAACTGGATGATCTTTGAGGTCACTTCCAACCTAAACTATTCTATGATTCTATGATAATTTCTAAACTGGAAAACTTGGTGTTTTGGAATATTTTATTTAAAGATTTATTTTACAAGTACTTTCACCTTTAAACATCAGTATTTAGCTGACAAATTAAATTTCTTAAAGATTAAATATCCAAGTCACATGAAAACACTGACTGCAAATGGAAAATGGGAAGCACTTTATTGCAGCAACTGTTGATGCTCTTTTAGACTTTTACTGGGAATTTAAGCAAAACCCTTGCTTGCTTTTATCAGAATGCCAGGCAGAAATGATGCCCCACTTGACAGATCTACAGATCTTGGTCACTGTCTATTTTTAATCCCAGAACCCAGCAAGATAGGAGTGGTGCTGTTTAAAAAACAGAACAAGTAGGAGTGGAATTGAAGAGAACATTCACGTAGATGAATTAGTTCTGAGAAAGGATCAAGGCATGCTGTTGCAAACACTGCATTCTGTAATCTCTTGCAGACACTCATCTGTTTCCAGTGTACAGCAGTATTGTACCAAATCTCCCTGTAGAAAGCTGTTGCAAGAGCCTTGCTGCTCTAAGAGTTAGAAAACTTCTTTTAATTTCCAGGATGAAGTGATTTATACCCAGACAATATCCATTCTTTCTTGCCCCACCATTAGCCACAAGTTTAAAAACGTAAGTTTTCACTCCATGGTGCACGGATTCAGGAGGGGTTTGTCAACTACTTCTGAAATTTTTACAAGTGTCATGAAGCAAAGTAGACCTATCAGGCTGCAATTTGCTCTAGCAATGCTACAGGCCATGTAGCATCATTTTCAGAAGAAAATGTAGAAAATCAAATCAAAGTGAAAATCATAGGATCACACAGAATCACAGAACCATAGAGGTTGGAAGGGACCTCCAGAGATCACCAAGTCCAATCCCCCTGCCAAGGCAGGATTCCCTAGGGTAGTTCACACAGGAATGCATCCAGGTGGGTTTGGAAAGTCTCCAGAGAAGGAGACTCCACAACCTCTCTAGGCAGCCTGTTCCAGTGCTCTGTCACCCTCACTGTAAAGTTTCTCCTCATGTTGAGGTGAAATCTTCTATGTTTCAGTTTGTAGCTGTTGCTCCTTGTCTTATTGCTGCTGATCCCTCCACTTGACACCCACCCCTCAGATATTTGTACACACTGATCAGATCTCCTCTCAGCCTTCTCTTCTCCAGACTAAACAGTTCCAGGGCTCTCAGTCTCTCTGCATAATGGAGATGCTTAAGTCCTCCAATCATCCTCATGGCTCTCTGCTGGACTCTTTTCAGCAGGTCCCTGTCTCTCCTGAACTGGGGAGCCCAAATCACAGTCTTATACAGTTCTTTTTCCTTCCTCTTGTTCTGCACCCTTCCATGTGTTTTCTGATAGCGTCTTACCAACTTTCCCCTCCCTACATTAAACTAACCAAGCTTTCATAGTTTTCTCCTCACAAGCAATGTCACTAGTCTCTGGTTTTCCTTCTTGCAGCTATTGCCCTCTCAGTCAGAACTGGACATCAGTCTTCAGAATCCTATAGGAAGGATCACAGTACATCACATAATGATGTCAGCATTCCCCTAAATCAGCTGTAAATACTTGTCAGGATCATGTAGGCCCTCTGCACAGCCACATTAACCTTGATATCTCATTGTCATCCTTTGGTGAACAGATATACTCAAGTCCTCTCTTTGCTTGTTATCTGTCCTTTCATCCTGCACCAGCGAGTCCATACCACCACTACCACCTCACTCCTCAAGGCTGACAAATGGTGAAGTATCAGCTTTGAAATGTTTGTTGGTGAAGCAGCTGATGATGCCATACCAGTGAATCCAATCAAATACAAATGCCTGACAGGAACCAAATGCAAGCAAATCACAGAAATATCACATAGAAACATTCAGGTTGGAAAAGCCCCTCAGGATCACCAAGTCCGACCGATAACCCTACCGTACAAGGTTCACCCTAAACCATATCCCCAAGCACCACATCCAAACCTTTAAATATATCCAGGGTTGGTGACTTCTCCACCTCTCTGGGGAGCCCATGCCAATGGCTGACCACTCTGTGAATTTTTTTTCCCTACTATTTAGTCTAAACCTACCCTGTTGCAGCTTGAGGCCATTCCCTCCTGTTCTAGTACTGATTAAGTGTTAGAAGCACCAACCTCTTCACAACATCCTTTCAGGTAGCTGTAGACAGCCATGAGGTCTCCCTTCAGCCTCCTCTTTTTCAAACTAAGCAGCCTC
Organism: Ramphastos sulfuratus; assembly: GCA_013399055.1. Taxonomy (NCBI): domain Eukaryota; kingdom Metazoa; phylum Chordata; class Aves; order Piciformes; family Ramphastidae; genus Ramphastos; species Ramphastos sulfuratus. Next base: position 71,962 of record WBNM01013054.1, on the reverse strand, counting down.
AGCTCCTTCAGTCACTCCACATCAGACTTAGTCTCCAGGCCCTTCTCCAGCTTCATTGCCCTTCTCTGCACTCATTCCAGTACCTCCACATCGCTCCTGTAATGAGGTGCACAAAACTGAACACAATACTCAAGGTGAGCATCACCAGAGCTGAGTACAAGGGGACAATCACCTCCCTACTTCTGTTGGAAAAGGGAAAACTGAGGCTGGCAAAGCCATCTGCATGCTTGAACTGTGTTTTTCTAGTATAATGACCATGAACTGCAATTTCAAGCTTTTAATTTTACTGATGATCTAATATAATTTCACCAGCAATAGGAAGGCTAAATACTAAGACACAAGAACCAAGTAATAATTAACTTTCTTCAGAGGAACACAAAGCTACAAGGATGAATAATTTTATTTTCAGGGCAAGTCTAGTAATTCTCTTATGGAATTAATCTTAAAAGTTTCAATTAACTCTTTGCAAAGCTACATCGAATGTCTCTCAAGTAAAGAACACTTAACAGTTTTATAGTGTTCAAAGATGTCAGCCAAGCTGAAGATACCTGGGGGAAATCTGATTTTGAAGCATGCAGTCTATATCAGAGAGAAGATTCATTTATGATTTTTAGGCTCATGGGTAACATTCTCCTACTACCTCTAGGTGAAAAACTTTTATGTGGCTTGTTCTACCTTTTTGATCAAGTCTTCCTCTTTCCAACGGTTACAAACATCTTTCTTTTTGAAGGTCACTATTAAGTCTAATTTCAAAACTAACTAAATTTAATAGAAATTTTGAATTCACAGATTTTTTACCTCATTAATTTAAACAAAGAAAATCAGAAATTAATGCCATGCCACTGAGTTGTACTTATAAATTGGTTTAAGTTAAAAGGACTAAATCCCACATCACCTTAACTTTCCAGGACAGGTAATTCATGAGCTCCTCATTTTGAAACTTTGGCGCATATTGGTTATCTCCACACGGACAAATCAAGCAGTGCCAAGGAGCATTCCCAGACATTCAAACCCAATGTCTACACTATAAATTTTTTAGAATTGTCCCATAGCATGTGTCACAGGAGTGTTTTTAGTCAGTTCCAACTAACCTCTAGGGAGGTTCTTCTCCCTCTGTACTCTGCCCTACTGAGACCACACCTGCAATACTGTGTCCAGTTTTGGGCTCCCCAGTTCAGGAGAGACAGGGACCTGCTGGAGAGAGTCCAGCAAAGAGCCACAAGGATGACTGGGGGACTTGAGCATCTCTTTGATGAAGAAAGACTGAGAAACCTGGGGCTATTTAGTCTGGAGAAGACTGAGAGGAGATCTGATCAGTGTGTTCAAATATCTGAGGGGTGGATGTCAAATGGAGGAGGCCAAGCTCTTTGGTGGTGCACAGCAAGAAGACAAGGAGCAATGGATACAAACTGGAACATAGAAGGTTTCATCTCAACCTGAGGACAAATTTCTTTACAGTGAGGGTGAAGGAGCACTGGAACAGGTTGCCCAGAGAGGTTGTGGAGACTTTCAAAACCTGCCTAGATGTGTTCCTGTGCAAACTACCCTAGGAGATCCTGCCTTGGCAGGGGGACTAGACTTCATGATGTCTGAAGATCCATTCCAACCTCTTAAGGTTCTGTGATTCTGTGAACAACCTTCCAAAATATTTCCAGGACACAGTGTGCAAGTTAGGACATGGCAGGAATGGTTCCAAATAGGCAGTATGAGTCTGGTGACCCTGTTTTAGAAGGTAAAAAAATCCTATAGCATGAACACTGGCCAGTGTGCCAGTTGACAGCATGACAGGGTAGTTCAGGACCTGCGTCATTTTCAGGTATAGGCACAGCCACTGTAACCCTCTGCTGGGTCCTGGCTGGGCTGGGCTGAGGGCTGATACAGAAATTTCTGAGCCTATCTTTGAAGGCTGTTAATCTCTAAGAAGCACAGTATCACTTAGACAGGTGTTTCACACTTACATGTTACTGTCTGGGCTGTTGCAAAACAACTCTCCCCAAGGTTCCTCTTGTCCACATCAAGAGTGTGTTACAAACAAATGAAGAACATTGACTTTTCTGCAGGCACTCCAAAGCCTGTTATTGCAGAGGAAGAGGCAGGGGGAAAATTCTCCACCACTAGTCTGCTCCGTCCTCCTGGCTAAAATCTTCCCTGCTCTTAGGAGATCATGTCCTGTTGTATTTACACTTTTGCTGCCCATAACAGTTCATCACAACTAATAACATACTGTAGTGCAGAGGTTGCAGAGGTACAGTCCAGCATGGCAGTACAAGACACACTCTGGCCAGATCCATCACATGAGATTACTTACCTCATTCCACCAACTTCTACAAGGGACCTGACTTTCAACTTGGAGTAAACAAACAGAACCTCCTAGGGTTTCACAAGCAGCACTTTCTAAAACTCTCAACTCAGAACACTTTTCTTTGACCTTGCAAGTACATCATGCCTGGCTTTCTTCTCTACAAACTTCTCCCCTCTGAAAGATAACCAGAAAATTAAATGTATGACAATTCATCAACTGTTTATAATAATTTATTTCAAACCATTTATTTGGAAGCTCTCTCCTTCTGATGTGGTCTCAATTACTTGATTGAGTAATATTTTCTGAAACAGCACATGATGTGCTTGTGTCAAAGAGGCTCTCCACAGAAGCCATCAACTACCTTGTAAAATCAATGAAATTCATAAATGTACATCTGGCTTCTCAAGGAGAAAATAAAGAAACCTTTTCCCTTGATCTGTATGACCTTATTCTAAGGCCAGTCTCTTTCAAGTCTTCTGCATCTCTGAATGTCAACATGAAGACAGATAATATCTTTCTTATAACAGACAGATCTTGAGGTCTATCCTCCTTCTTAAGCACTCTAGACATAATTCTCCCTTAGTAATTGGGAATTGTACACTGTTCCCCACAGTAATGCATATTCTAGCTATTCGCTCTGCCATGCTGCTGCTGCGCTTTTAACAACGCTGACAGCAACTGATGGTATCGAATTCTGCAGACTTTTCAGGCTCTGGGCTTGTTCATGTCTTTTTTTTTTTTTTTTCTTTTCACCATTTCTGAGAAAAAAATTTTTTTTTGTCCCCTTGTGATGCCCCACTAGTATGACCCTGCCAGCTTCACAGCTGGATCTTGTTCATTTTCAAATATTGAGTCCACACCGTCTGATAACATCCCAGATCTTCTATTCTGATATCCTTCCTGCCTTCGTGTTTGCAAGATTACAGCTAATGCTGTTTATATCACAGTTCACTTCTCCAAAGGTAAAATAACTTCAGGGTTTGAAACCCAGCCTCCTTTTATTCCATGCATTCTGATGGTGAGAAGTCTTAGAGGGGATTTAATCAATGTTTATAAATAAATGAGGGCTGGGGATCAAGAGGGAGGGGACAAATTCTTCTCAGTTGTGCCCTGGGACAGGACAAGGGGTAATGGGTATAAAGGTCCACCTCGACATGAGGAAGAACATCTTGACTGTAAAGGTCACAGAGCACTGGAACAGGCTGCCCAGAGAGGTGGTGGATTCTCCTCTGGAGACTTTCAAGCCCTGTCTGGATGTGTTCTTGTGCAACTTGTGCTAGATCCTATGATCCTGCTCTGGCAGGGATGTTGGACTTGATGATCTCTGGAGGTCCCTTCCAACCACTAACATCCTGTGATCCTGTAATATCCATACATTCCTCCTCTTGCTGGCTTAATTTTCCTATATAGCAATAGCCTTCATTAAAGTTTCATAAGGAATTTGGAAAAACTCAGCAGCACCCCTATCCTAAGCCAGTGAAGCCCCTTCAGCACAAGAAAGAGTTGTGCCAACACCAGCTCCTTTCCAAAATCTCACTCCCATTTCTCTTTCCCAAGAGCATTCAAGTTCTCAGTTCACCACATTTCAATAGGTGATATCCTCCTCTTTTAAATTATCTCCCTTTTTTCCCCTCCTCTCATTTCTTCCCTCCTATACATCTTTTTATCAGTGAAATTCAATTTGTCCTCAAATTGCTTGGATAACTTCATGCATTTCCTTTTATATTTTATTATTCTGTTATCTTAGTGTTGTCAACCAGTGGACCACAGCCCCCAGGATATCCATAAAAGGCACCTGGGAGACTTTTAAGATGCTGAAACTTTTATTACACTCTAAAACTAATGAAAATGTCTCTTCTCCATTCCCAAAACACCTTTATCCTTCAGAACTAATTTTTCCTATCAAAATCTCAAATCACTCATACAAATAAAGGATACACATTTCTACATGATGCATTTTAGCCAGGTCCCCTCGGCGACCAAAACTGATGTGGTTGATGAACAATTTCAGCCAAACTTGACTGAAGCTACAAGCCTCCATGACACTAAACTTCTGCAGGTTTTGTGAAAAACCTGGTCCCTGAGCAGAGCAGAAAGGATCCCAAATTCCCACTAGTGTAAAAACAGGGACAGTTTATCCTTTAATAAATCTAGTGGCAACTGGAAGACATGAAGTAAACACACAAACAGCTTTCTTCCAGCTATAATACATGCTATAACTTCATTTTTAGAGCCAAAGCACTAAATACATGAAAATATTTACTTCAGACAAAGCACTGAAATAAAAAAGGCTGCATGGCCCTATCATTCATTTCATCCACAATTTCCCAATAAAACTTTCAGTTTATTTTTCCAACCTACTCAGCTAACTTTCTGACTTGCATTAGGACAAGAGCACTCCCCAGGCTACTATGGCAACACTCAACACAGCCAGTGTGCAGCCCAGGGATGAGGGAGTCTCTGTGGATCTTTGCTAAGGCCAAGATGATACGTTCCTCTGGACCTAATTGGACAAAAAAATCATATTGGCAACATGATTTCTCCTGTGGGTAAAAAGAAGCATATGCCCCAGGTCTGTCTGAATTAGAAGAAGAACCTACAGTGTTCATGAGACAGCCTGCCTGTTCACAAGCACAGAATTCCTCTCTTCACAGAATCACAGAATTAACCAGGTTGGAAAAGACCTCTGAGATCACTGAATCCAACTTATCCCCTAACACCTTCTAATTAACCAGACCATGGCAGTAAGTGCCTCATCCGGCCTCCTTTTAAACACCTCTAGGGATGGTGACTCCACCACCTCCCTGGGCAGCCCATTCCAATGCCAATCACTCTTGTTTTGAAGAACTTCTTAACATCCAGCCTTAACCTGCCATGGCACAGCTGGAGACTGTGTCCTCTTGTTTTGTCTCTGGTTGCCTGGGAGAAGAGACCAACCCCCACCTGGCTACAACCTCCCTTCAGGTAGTTGTAGAGGGCAACGAGGTTTGCCCTGAGCCTCCTCTTCTTCAGTCTGCACACCCCCAGCTCCGTCGGCCTCTCCTCAAAGGGCTGTGCTCCAGCTCCCTCACCAGTCTTGGTACCCTTCTCTGGACACCTTCAAGCACCCTCAACATCCTTCTTAAACTGAGAAGCCCAGAACTGGACACAGTACTGAAGGTGTGGCCTAACTCGTGCTGAGTACAGGGGCAGAGGGACTTCCCTGATCCTGATGGCTACACTATTCCTGGTCCAGGCCAGGCTGCCACTGGCCTTCTTGGCCACCTGGGTACACTGCTGGCTAACGTTCAGTAAGCTGTCTCCTGCTCCCTGCCCACATTCAGCTCCAGCATCCCAAGATGTAGAGGCAATCCTCATTTTACCATGGTCAGAACTCTCAGCATCCTGGATTTTTCAGCATTTTCTCCTTAAAGGTCTGATACACACTACTGCTTACAGATCAATAACAACCTCAGTCGCCTCACCCTGCAGGTGAGGTTGGGGGCATTAATGCTCTCATTCAAGCCAGCTTTCCTCTTCCTTTGGCCTCCCATGTGCCTCTCATTTTACGTCAGGGGTAATGCAATGGGAACCATAAGCTGGCAGCAGTGTTTAAGATCTTTGCTTCTGGTGAGTTAGGTCACGCCACTTAGAAAAAGACATCCATCACAGGTAAAGACTTTAAATGAAGAAATCACAGAGTCATAGCAAACATCTGGTTGGAAGAGACCTCCAAGATCATCCAGTCCAACCCTCAACCCACCACTGAAGGGGCAGCACTAAACCATGTCCCTAACTGCCAGCTCCACACACTGCTTAATCACCTCTAGGGATGGTGACTCCAGCATTGCCCTGGGCAGACCATTCCAATGTTCGAGAACCCTTTTTGTAAAGAAGAAAAATGAAGAAATCACTGTAAAAATAATTACCAAATGAAACTTAACAGGTTACAAATGTATGCATCTCATGGCTAAGGCAAATTTGTGCAACTTTAGCTTCCAAACACAGCATCTGTCAAGTTAAAGAGTACTGCATGACTTGAAATCTTCCCCACTTTAGGTCCTCATACACCATAATCTGTCAATTTTTAATCTTTTGAACAGCATGAAAAGTCATCCTTTCACCTTTCCTTCTCTCATTTATTTAAATCAGTCCTGAGATTCTTTCTGCTTTATACTTCAGAGGGAGTCTTAACAGATGTTTCACCTAGACAGAGCAGGAACAGAAACCACTGTGGGCAACAGCAGTCCCACTTTTGCATACATTTTTAGGGACCACATTTGACTTAAGTGCAGCATTGCAGTGAGGGATCACATCCAGATGCCCATCTACCACAGACTCTAATTTCTCTTCTAAGTAACTGCTTTCCATAAGACATAATTTCCATGTTTCTCCTATCAATAGAATGTCTCCTATATTTTGATCACCAGAAGTCTTACAGTGGATTTGGTGTATTAAAATACAGGCTGTTGAGGCAAGTCCAGAGTATTATGACAGCCAAGCCATTCTACGAAATATGCTACCCTTATTATTGGAGAAAAAAAAAAACAAACCCAACTATAATCTATTAAATAAATACATTCTGTGCTGCCTGCAAAGTTGAGCAGCCATGATTGCATATTACTCTATTAAATTTTAAGATACTGAGACTACAAACAAGATCCTTGCCTGACTCCCATTAGACACCCTTCTCAAACACCGGGGTAAGACTGGATTTTTTTTCTAGCCTCCCAAAATTTACCCCTATACCAAGAATCTGACAGACAGCAGTAACAAAGGCTCCAAAAGCATCAAGGTCAAGCCTTTTGAGACTCTTATATAAAAGTCACCTGGCCCTGCAGACTGATTTCAAGTATAAAGACAACAGCACATCTGCAATTTCACCTTTTCACTCTGTTTTCAGTTTCCTGGTTTAAATGAGCTTTTAAACATGGTAGGTAATAACCTCTCTTTCATGGTTTCTTTCTCTCTTTTGTGGCCAGCAGGGCAAGGGAGGTGAATTTTTCCCTTTACTTTCGTGAGACCCCACCTGGAGTACTGTGTACAGTTCTGGAGTCCCCAACACAAGAAGGACATGGAACTGTTGGAGCAAGTCCAGAGGAGGGCCACGAAGATGCTCAGAGGGCTGGAGCAGCTCTGCTATGAAGACAGGCTACGAGAATTGGGGCTCTTCAGCCTGGAGAAGAGAAGACTTCAAGGAGACCTTGCAGTGGCCTTCCAGTATCTGAAAGGGGCTACAGGAGGGCTGAGAAGGGATTATTTACAAGGTCTTGTAAGGACGAGGAGTAATGGGTTTAAACTGGCAGAAGGGAGATTTAAACTGGATGTTAGGAAGAAGTTCTTTACAGTGAGGGTGGCGAAACACTGGAACAGGTTGCCCAGGGAGGTTGTGGCTGCTCCCTCCCTGGAGGTGTTCAAGGCCAGACTGGATGAGGCCTTGAGCAACCTGTTCTAGTGGGAGGTGTCCCTGCCTGTGGTGGGGGATTGGAACTGGATATCTTTGAGGTCCCTTCCAGCCTAAACCATTCTATGATTCTGTGGTTGCTTTGGCTCCAAAGAACTGGCAATTGACTAACATGGTCCAGAGAAAACCCAAGGAGCTACAGACTGATACCTGCACTACACAAATAGGTAAGAACTATGGAAAACAACAGAGTAAGTTAGCATCTGCACAAACATGGCCTAACTGTGTGATGAAAGGAAGGAAGGTAGGATCAGTACATCTATTTTAAGTAATTTTTCACAAAACCACAGAAATTTTCATGAACAAAGTCCACTTGGGTTTCCAAAAGGCATTTGATTAATCTGTCATTCGTCTTAAAAACACTAAACTCCCAGAAGACAAAAAATAAAAGTCTTTGAAAGGATAAATAATTAGAACCAGATGGTAGGAGAATACTGTCAATTTTCCAGGCAGAGAGAGGTCAGTGACAGAGTCCTGCAGGGATCTGTGCTGGAACTTGGGAGCTGCTCTATTATTTATAAATGAGCTGGAAAACAGGATAAACGGTGAGGTGACAAAGTTTGCTGCTGCTGCTGCTTTTTCAGGGTAGCTAAGATAAGAGTTGACTACGAAGAAAGACTTTACAATAATGAACGACTAGGCAATAAAAAAAAGGCATATTAAAGTCAAGGTAGATAAGCAAATAAGAAGTCATTTCTTTGAGGGGGGAAGAAAGGTAACTACACAAAACGACACACTCCAAGGTGACTATTACAGTTTCAGGACTGAGATCTTGGGGTTATAATAGGTAGTTCTGCAAAAATGTCGGCCCACTGTTCGCTAACAATGAAAAAGTGAGCATNTGGATGAGGCCTTGAGCAACCTGTTCTAGTGGGAGGTGTCCCTGCCTGTGGTGGGGGATTGGAACTGGATATCTTTGAGGTCCCTTCCAGCCTAAACCATTCTATGATTCTGTGGTTGCTTTGGCTCCAAAGAACTGGCAATTGACTAACATGGTCCAGAGAAAACCCAAGGAGCTACAGACTGATACCTGCACTACACAAATAGGTAAGAACTATGGAAAACAACAGAGTAAGTTAGCATCTGCACAAACATGGCCTAACTGTGTGATGAAAGGAAGGAAGGTAGGATCAGTACATCTATTTTAAGTAATTTTTCACAAAACCACAGAAATTTTCATGAACAAAGTCCACTTGGGTTTCCAAAAGGCATTTGATTAATCTGTCATTCGTCTTAAAAACACTAAACTCCCAGAAGACAAAAAATAAAAGTCTTTGAAAGGATAAATAATTAGAACCAGATGGTAGGAGAATACTGTCAATTTTCCAGGCAGAGAGAGGTCAGTGACAGAGTCCTGCAGGGATCTGTGCTGGAACTTGGGAGCTGCTCTATTATTTATAAATGAGCTGGAAAACAGGATAAACGGTGAGGTGACAAAGTTTGCTGCTGCTGCTGCTTTTTCAGGGTAGCTAAGATAAGAGTTGACTACGAAGAAAGACTTTACAATAATGAACGACTAGGCAATAAAAAAAAGGCATATTAAAGTCAAGGTAGATAAGCAAATAAGAAGTCATTTCTTTGAGGGGGGAAGAAAGGTAACTACACAAAACGACACACTCCAAGGTGACTATTACAGTTTCAGGACTGAGATCTTGGGGTTATAATAGGTAGTTCTGCAAAAATGTCGGCCCACTGTTCGCTAACAATGAAAAAGTGAGCATTGGAAATTACCAGGAAAGGAACAAAGAATGAAAGTGAGAATATTATTTTGCCACTGTAACAAATAGCTGATTTCTCAGCTTTAAACCTTGCATGTAGTTCTGGTCCCACTGAAAGGATAATGGAAAGCAGAATGGAAATGGCTGTGGGCAGGGCAGCAAGGATGATGGCATAATGTAGTGACTAAGAAGCCAAAGATTCATGACGTCTTAAAATCAGGTAAGTGAGGGGATACAGCAAAGATGGAAACAGAAACAGCAAAGGGAGTGTGTCTGGGATTCCCTTATCCACAGCCTCTTCCCATACAGGAGCTGGAGAGACAAAACGGGCAGCTTTAGAACATAAAAAACCCTACTGAATCTTCACACACTATGCACTAAGCTGTGGAGTTCCTTGCTCTGGGGCACTGTTAATGTTGAAAGCTACACAGGTTCAAAAAGTGACCAAAGTCATAAAAATGAAATTTCAGCAAGATCTTCTAAACGTCAAGACTCATCTCAGAAAATCCCTGAACAGGAGTGCTAGAGGGCAGAGCACCCAAGGCAAAACAGGCTTTTCCTGTTCTGATGATTTAGTGGTCCATGGAGTTAAATTCACCTGGCGGCCAGTCACAAGTGGTGTTCCCCAAGGCTCAGTGCTGGGAGCAGTCTTGTTTAAGGTCTTTATCAATGACCTGGATGAGGAGGTCGAGTGCACCCTCAGTAAGTTTGCAGGTGACATGAAATTAGGTGGGAGTGATGATTTGCTTGAGCGTAGGGAGGCTCCACAGAGAGACCTGGACAGTTTGGACTGATAGGCTGAGGTCAACTGTGTGAGCTTCAACAAGGCCAAGTGCCAGGTCCTGCACCTGGGCCACAACAACTCCATGCAATGCTACAAGCTTGGGGAAGAATGGCTGGAAAGCTGTGTGGTGGAAAGTGACCTGGGGGAACTGATAGACAGGAGGATGAACATGAGCCAGCAGTGTGCCCAGCTGGACAAAAGGGCCAGCAGCATCCTGGCCAGTATCAGAAACAGTGTGGCCAACAGAAGCAGGGAGGAGACTGTCCCTCAGCACTGGTGAAGACACACATCAAGTGCTGTGCCAGTGGAGGTTTAGGTTGGACATTAGGAAAGAATTTTTCCATGGAAAAAGGTTGCGAGGCACTGGAACAGGCTGCCCAGGGAGGTGGCTGAATTGCCATCCCTGGACACATTTAAAAACCATATAGACCTGGTGCTTGGGAACATGGCATATTGACAGACTTGGTGGAGTGGGCAAAATGGCTGAGCTTGATGACCTTGGAGGTCCTCTCCAGCCTGGATCATCAGCCTGGATCCTGTGGCCTCACATTACAGACTGCTGTCAAAAGATGGGCTCATGTTACAGACTGTTGGCCCAGATGGGCCTGTGATTTGACAAGGTACAAAGAACTGTCCTCTTACTGTGGGTGTGGGTTTTGGCGTACCCTGAAAACACATACATATTTGTTTCATCCTTCTTGTCCATGGGACACTTCTATGCCTTTCTTTTGCTTTCTCAACTTTTCTCTGTCCTGTAACTTGCAACATCCTAGTGAAAAATAAATTACAAATGTCTAAAAATGGGGGGGGGGGGGAAGTGAAACCACAGAACAAAACTGAAGAAATATCTTTATTTAGGAGGTTTCTTGCAAACCTCAGATGAAGGGTAGATCTAGGCATACTGATGTCAGCAGCAGGAGCATAGGACTGGATATCTCCAGAGGTCCCTTCCAGCTCCTACCATCCTCTGAGTGTGCAGCAAAATGCAGTAATACCTCATTTCTAAATGCTTACACTAAAGCCTTTGTATTCATGCAGCTACTCAAACTAGGTAAGTGTATATGACATTGGCTCTTAAGATGCCAAGTGTATCCTGACAGCATTATGCTCAATGAACTAAAAAAGCAGTGTAAACCACAGTAAATTCATAAGGGATTCTAATATATGCTGTCCTCATGAACACAAAGGAAGTATTTTTTTTCCTAGGATTTTTCTGGTTAATCATGCCAGAGATGTGATTAGACAGCAACAAGGACAAAAAATTGCATGTTTAAGGCATTGTTTAGCTTTTCCTTATTAAAAAAAAAAAATCTCTTCAAGAGCTGTATCATGCTGACCATTTAGAATGACTCATGCAAGACAGAATGTGATCAAAATCTTTCTTTTAAAGAAACTAGTTCCTAAGATTTTATTTGCAATTCTAAATAAAGCATGATCCCGTGTCAAAAACAAAAAAACCAAACCAAAACAAACAAAACAAAACAAACAAAAATATTCTTCTGGGGAGAAGAATATAATACTTAATAATAATTAAAACCGATGCAATCTAAGTCAATGCTAACACTACTAAGGCTCATAATAGGAAGCAAAATCAAAGCTACACTCACGAATTTGTTTATTTTGATGCTTCAGGTTCTATTTTCTCCCCTCTGCTACACAGAGCTGTATGCATATGTAGATAACCTTACTACATTGCTACCCACGAGGAAAAATCTCTTAGGCTTATTATTGTCTGTTACTTAATACTCTCAAAACACTACAACAATATCAGAAGTAGGTTGCATACTCATAGAAAAGAACACATTACGACTCTCCCTTCTGCATATACTATTCCAAGTTTTCCTTCTGCCCCACAACCACTGTTTTCTTCAAAGGATGAACCTGAACCAATCTGGATTTTTTTCTAAGTTTTCTCACCCTTCAAGGAAACTTTTTTCAGGTAATACAGTCATGAGCAATCAGGTAAACGCATTCAGCAAAGAAAGTCAGGCTCTTCCAACACCCAACACCATTGCAGTTCTTCCAGAGCATTCAAGCACAAACCAGGCAAGATGGCAAATGACCACTTGGCTATACATGTGTTTTCCTATCATTTTAATTTTGGAGTTAAAGTAAGCAGTCTCAAAAGTGATTGTGCTGCTGTACAACTCCTTTTGTTGACTTTTAGTCCCAACAATGCATCTGTCAGCTTTGGAGATGATAAAAATTCTGTGTTGTTTTGCTTGAAAACATATCTTCCATATCACACCTGAACACGTGCAGTATGTTTTAGACTGGCTGTGCTCCTGCAGATCATCTGCAGGCAGTTATTTCTAACCATTAGAAATGCACCAAAGGAATCAGATTCAGGTTTTTTTTCTGCCTTGCACTATCTTCTGTTGGCATGAAGCAGTGGGACCATATAAATAAAACATCATTACCTCTGATGTTGGAAAGCATAAGATATTTGGAAATTGTCCTGTCCTACTGCATACCGGACATGAACAAAACAAGCTGAGGATGCATCAAGCCAGTGGAGCCATAAGGAGAGGAAATATCTGAAAGAGTAAGTCCTTAATGGAGCAGAGGAGACATCAGTGGTGCAAAGATGAAACAGTGTGCTTCACCTGGAGCCAAGTGGCATGACCGTGTACCACTAATAGAACCATATGGGTGTTAGGACCACTAATAGGACCATATATGTGTTAGTGAATAGACAAAGTAGTCACCAGCACCAAAGAAGATTCCTACCATAATGATCCCAAACCTAGTCTCACTGGAATAAGGGTAAAGATCTACCAGCCTTAAGTGTCTGCAAATCAATCATCAGCTGATAAACCATACAGAAACTTAAGGGATAGCCACACCATAAAAAAATTATATAACACATAAAAATAGTATCAGAGAGAGAGACATACTTAAAGCTGTTTCATATAGCCAGAAATTTCCACTAAGTCTCATGGACTAGGTGGCAAACTGAATTATGCTGAAGCTGCTCAGCAAACAACTCAGAAATATTTATTGCTCAGAAACTTAGTGTAGGTCAATTAAGGGAAATTTTAAAAGTAATTGTGAGCCCATTCTGGAGACCTTTTGCTGTTTCCCTAGCAGCTTATTCCTGCAAAGAAAAAAAAAATCCCATTTTCAGAGTTTTACCAGGAGGACAAGTAGAAAGCATGCTTTGATATTAGATTTTTTTTTTCTCAAAAATTGCTGAAGACCATTAAAACTGATTGTATTATTATCTCAGCTGTCCAGACCGTTCTTGTCGTCTGCCTACCAGCTGCGCACACATCACCAGTTCTCTGCTAACTCAGAGGGAAAGCTGTCTCGGAAATGCAAAAAGGGATGCCCTGGTGTTCTCCCTCTTTCTTATCATGCACTTTCCCCAGGGAGACACGAGATATGATGGAGAAAGTCAAATGAAGTCGGGAGACCTCCTGAGTCAAAACCAGCAACTAAAATTATTTTTTTTTCTTTACACAGAAAAATAAAGCCTGTGAGCAGCACCCAACCAACACTCATACAATGACCTCAGCTGCCCTTCCAGTTGGACAGCAAAAGACCTTGCCCAAAAAAACCAAACCAAAACAAACACTCTGCCTCGACCAGGTGGAAACCTGGGCTCAGAACTAACCTTCAACAGGCTGGCAGCTGCCTTCACCCACCCTCTCCTGCTAGAAGCGTCCCCACCGGCCCCACTGCCATTTTCTCCTGACCTTTCGCGACAGACCAAGAGCTGTAGTACACCCCGGGGCTGCCGCCGGCCGCCGTTTCTCCCTGGGGCTGTTTAGCGGTTCGCAGGCCGAAAATAAGACAATTTCTCCGGGAAGCAAGCAAGGGACTGAGGACTGCGGCTGACATCGGCCCACGCCCGCTACCCACGCGGGCGGTGGGGCGGCCCGAGGCTGAAACTGGCAACCGCTCTGGAACGCCGATGGGAGTTCCTGGCTCTCCCCGACCATCCGGTGGGGCACCCTGAGCCCGCGCCGCCCGCCGAGCCGCCTCCCCTCTCCCAGTCCGGGCGGCCGCAGGCGCCGCAAGTTTCTCCAGAGCCGCCCGTGCCCTCCGCGGGGCCAGGCTGGGCAGGGCAGCGAACGGCAACCCCCCAGCGTCTGGGCCGCTGCCCCCACTCACCCGAGGTCAGCTGCATCCAGGCACAGATCTTGTAGACAGTGGCTGTGTTGCAGAAGAAGAAGAGGATGAAGCACACGATGCAGGCGATGATGAGCATCATCGAGAGCCCGATGAAGAAAGAAGCAGCTTTGAAGGCTCCCGAGGGCAGGCTAGAGAAGTCCGTGAAGCTGCCCCGGCAGGTGAGTTCCCGGCTGAAGCCGTTGCCAATGCAGTAGTGGAAGAGCCCGAAGTAGCCCGCCTGAGGGGTGTCCACGCCGTCCCCGATCCAGTAGGGCTGGATGAAGCACACCACGTTGACGATGGCAAAGCAGATGGTGAAGATGGCCCAGAGCACGCCGATGGCCCTGGAGTTCCGCACGTAGTTGGTGTGATAGATCTTGGCCGCCTCCTGAGCCGGCAGCATCCCCGCTGCTGCCGCTCCTGACGAGCCTGCTCCTGTCGCCGCCGTCCCTGCAGCCGCTCCGGGCATCCTCGCCGAGAAGATCCTCCCTCCCCTTCCTCCTCCTCCTCGCCTCTCCTCCTCCTTCTCCTCCCCGTTCGCTCCGCTAGACGCGACGCGCTCTGCCCCTGCCGCTGCGTGCGAGAGCCGGCGAGCCCCTCCGCAGGGCTTCAGCGGCTCCGCGCCAGCAGCAGCGGCGGCGGTAGCACCAACACGGCCCGCGGCCGCCTATCGGGGCGCAGCGCTGCCGCCCACCCCGCAGCTGCCCGCCTTCCTGCCGCCGCCCGCGGCTCCCTGCCGCGCCGGGCACCAACCGGCAAAGCGCCCGCCGCGGGGCCGAAGGCACTCAGCCGCTCTGCACAGCCGCCGGGCGCTGGCTGGGTGACGGAAAGGAGCGCGGCTCCAGTGCCGCTCTTGAGGAGAGGCAGAGGCGAAGGGCGGGGGCGAGAGGCCGCTGGCGCCCTTTCGCCGGACAGGCGGCACGCGGGGAGGGCGAGCCCCGCGGCCCGTGCCTCAGGTGGCTTTTCCCACGGCCCCGCCGCCGGCCAGCTGCGCGGGCGCCTCTCCTGTCCAGGGCAACTGCTGGCTCGTGGAGCTGCTCCCGGTGCATGCCCGGAGAGATGTGTTGAGGCGACGGATTTAAAGTTAAATACCTGGGGCGGTATGTGTGTGTGTGTGTTAGCGTTCACAAAACGCCAGCTCGTCTTCAGCCGGGGGATGTAGCTGCTGAATGCCCTGTGGTGGGTTGAGCGGACATCTCCCACCCTGGCGCTGGTGGAACTCGGCAACACTTCATGCCTCGCCTGAAGCAAACCTGTTCTAGAGCAAACCTTTGAGCCTGCGGAACGCAGAAGCTGCTAGTTAGCTCAGGAGGTGGGAAGGTGGCCATGGAAAAACCATCACTGTGACCACAAAGCAGCCGTGGGGCCGCGGTGGCAGTTCTCAGCGTGGGTGGGTGAGGCGGCACCAGTGGAGAAAAGCATCACTCAGGTGACTTTGGCCTGGTATTCGGTGCATCGAGCATGCTGGCGTGCAGCAACGATTAGCATGTACTGAGAAATTAGCATTTGGTAATAGTAATTCCTGTTCCAGTGACACTTGGGCTTGCAGTGCCCGACCTAGGCTTCAAGCCTGAGTTAACAGCAGTAACGGCTGGCACACATCTACAGGGCCCTGAGGCTGTCCTCTGGCGAGACGCGCTGGCAGCCGCAGCGGTGGGAGGCTCGGGAAAGCCTCGGGCTGCCGCTCGGTGCCGGCAGAGGCCGCACGCAGTTAAACATTAGTGCTCGGCAGTGCCCGGGAGCAGGGAGGCTTGTGTGGAAATTACTCCTGGCGTTCCTTAAAACGTTGTCATCTCTTTCAGACAGAGTTTGATTTCTGCCACAAACTAGGCGCAGCCCAATGGAGCGAGCATGCCACTCTTTCCAGAGTTTGACACAGAAGGGCTAAGAAGTTGCAGCACCTGCTAACAGGTTTTGGGGGGCCCGTGCTCTTGCATCGGGCACAGGGTCAGAGCTGTTGCCAAAGGGTGGGAGCACAAGGGGAGCCGTCTCAGTGCAGGCACGCTGGTACTGCCCTGCACATGGGAATGCTCCCCTCTTGGAGGCATACGGGGTAGCACACATGGCATGGGCAGACACAAGCAGCGTGGGTGGTGTGGTCCCGAAATACTCACACGTGCCTCGCTTTCTTAAGGAAATGAGTCTGAGTCTGGAAACTACAGCTAAAATTCCTGGAGATTTGGTTCTCACCGAGTGTACTTTGTCCAGTGCTGACAGAGGAGCCACATATGATCCGCTGCCTCACCACGCTCCTACTGCAGTTGCTGCACTTGACCAGACTGCTCATATGCTGCCTTCAAAGAGTACGTGAACTTGCTCCACCCTCGCACAGACGGAAGAGTGCTGGTCACTCCCTTCAGTGCTTGGTCCTGTTTTCACAGAATAACAGTATGGTAGGGGTTGGAAGGTCCTCTGGAAATATACTGTAACCCCTCTGCTAAAGCTGATTTGCCTAGGTCAGGTTGCACAGGAGTATGTCCAGATGGGTTTTGAAAGTTTCCAGAGAAGGAGACTCTGAGCAGTACAAGCAGCCTATTCCAGTGCTCCATCACCCTCAAAGTAAAAAGTTTTTTCCTTATCTTTAGGTGAAACTTCCTGTGTTCTAGTTCGTGCCCACTGCCCCTTATCTCATCACAGGGCACCACTGAAGAGTCCCACACCATCATCTTGACTCCCAGGTTTTTAGATATTCACGAGTACTAAGATCCTCTCTCAGTTTTCTGCAGGCTGAAGCTTGCTGGTCTCCAGGGCTCAATGCAGGATGACAGTCTTCCCTGTTCTCTAAGGGGCTATCAAGAGTGGAGGTGAAGACAATATGAGGCAGACCTAGAAGACAAGGAGGGACCTTGAAGATGCTGAAGACAAACAATTTAGGAGAGCTGCGCAAGGGTCTCAGCCAAACAGGAGATTCAAGGAGAGCAGACCTATGAATGTGCACACAAGAAAGATGAAATTTGGAATTAGCATGGCAGGAGGAAGGGATACAGATCAAGGAGAGAGCAAGGAGAGGAAAAATTACGTGTTCTGCAGAAGAAATGCTGCAAGGAGCTGAGGAGGCCAAAATACTGAGATTGGAAGAGAAGCCAGAGAAAGAAAGACTAGAGTCAGTGGGAGCCAGTCTGGGCAAGAAAGAGAAAGAAGAAACTAGAATTCTGCTGAAAAGATGAGTAGAAACACAGCAAAGGAGACACAGTTGCCTGTGCCTAAGCAGTGGCTGATTTGACTGTCCTCTCTGGCACTAAAAGGGCACAGATTTCACATGGACTCTAAGTGATACCCTCTAGTCCTACAGTTTGATGGACTGAAAATGGGAAAGTTGTAATAGATGTATTTCTTGGGGGGCACCTGAGTCACTCCATTTGTGTCCCTCTCTAGAGCATTGAATCCTATAGTCTCACTCTTGGGGATCACAGATGTTTTTAAGACAGGCTCGGGAGATGTTTCGATGGTTCTTACCACAATTATATATGTGCTTAATGGTATTAGATGGTATCACATCTCTGTGAGAGAAGCTTGGTGTATTCTATGCAAAGCAGTTAAAAAGCAGCTGGGACCTCATTTCTCAAGCAGAGCTCCCATGGATTTCAGCTGCAGCAGTTCTGCAAATGAAGCCTCAGAAGGAGCTGTACTGAGTTGCATCTATAAAAAGTTTTAAGCATCTTGGCCTGGCATCAGAATAATTCTGTGGCAGAAGCAGGGATAGTCTTCAGCTCTTCAGGACAGCTTTCATCATCTTAATCCTCAGAAGATTATACTTTCTGTCCAACAACCCTCTTGTACCTCCACTATTTTTCTCCCTGGGAATTAACTGGGTGCCAGACCTGTGGCTGCCATCTACTTTCATTAAAAAAAAAAAAAAAAAAAAAAAAAANAAAAAAAAAAAAAAGGCTGAATTTTAAAGCCAAGATTTTCACCAAAAGCTTCTTCAACAGGTGAAACAGAATCCTCATCATCCTGATCTTTCTGGACAGCTGGTGCTGCCTCATGCACCTGATGAGGCAGGATCTTGTTTACCAATTAGCATGTAAGCATGCAACACAGAACAAAGGGGATGGCAATCCAGTGGCATAGACAGTTCTTTTTTTGGCACATCCTCTTCAGTACTGGATTTTACAAACATAATATTGTTTGTTTTAAACTTTGTGTGTGTGTATGTGTGTGTATGCATGCATTGTTAAAAATAAGCAAGATTAAAGATAATTTATATAATCTTTAAAAGTATACTTTGTGCCCCAAATTGGCCTGGATCATACTGTAAATCATTTTATCTGACCACAGATGTGCTTATTTTTGTATATACAGATCACTACACAAACTAAAGCTTACTATTTGGTTAATGTTTTCAATCACAGCATTTCTCTTTGGAACTAGTAAATTATTTGCAGTGGTGGAGCTGTGCGGGAGAACTGCTCAAACATTTTGTTTGGCGTGCCATAGGGAAGGGCTGAATGTGGTGCTGGGAAAGCCCTTGAATGCGGTGATGAATGCAGTTGCTGGGCTGTGGATGATGTCTGGAAAGAAATGCACATCTGGGAACTCATTGATACTCACATAGCGTGAAACTGAGAATTCTTGTGGGGAGAAGGAGTGAATGCATGGTTGGGGAAGAGGGCTTACACAGAAAAAAAAGAAGCCCATGAGGAGGAAATGGGGTAGTAGGGAGTTATGCATGGATGAATAAATAGCAGTAAAGATGTCTGACTATGATCAGTTTGCTAGGGTGATGAGGGAACTAGGGAAAACTGTTGAGTGGATAAGAACATGCCCACCCAAACACATGCAGACTTCCACAGGAGGGAGATGCCCCTGTTCAGGCACATGACTGTCTCTTGCCCACCACTCCAAGCAGTTTCCCCCATCCAACCCTCATAAAATGCAGTTCTCCCTTAGAGGCCTTCTATTTTGTTGGTTTTTGGGTTTTTTTTCTCTCCACAAATAGGTCTAGCTACCAGGTAGCTTTTCCTACCTATAGCTGCATGTAAGGGTACATGAACTCTATCTCTCTGGGACTTGGACATTTATGCGATTTCACACACTGACTATCTTCACCCACTGCCTGCCAACAACTGGCAATTTCAGTCTGAGTCCACTTAAATAGCTACATACAACTATTAATACCTGTAAATACAACAGATATGAATATATAATCTAATTTGAACCTGCCTGTATCCTGAGGCTGAAAGAGGAGGAAGGCAAGTCACAGTAATCTTGAACCTTCTCCACCTTCTGTCCAAAGATACATGGAGCATCCAAAGCAGAGCTGAACAAGCAGGAAGAGTCCACTCTGTTCCCCACTTTACTGTGATCAATGTGAGCTGATGCTGGGACAATGCTAAAGGCCAAGCAGGAATTTTTGTGCCATTTCACTGACTAGCAAAATAACCTAAACATGCTTTGGCCTTGATTACAGCTTAACTGGGTAGGTAGCATGTTAAAATATGGTGTCAGTCCAGATCAGTTTTTCTCTTATGCTATATTGTCTGGAGCTAGCTGCAAACAGTGGCTGCTGTGTTTACCCAGAGCAGTAGAGTGATTCCATCTAAGCCTGAGTCCAGGGCGGTGGAGGGAGCGCTGGGAGCCCTGGCAGTCCTGGTGTGCAACCCTGTAGTCATGGCAACCCACAGCCTCGTCACTGATGAGCTCTTGCTGTCTATCAAAAAACATTCACTTATACATTATATCTTTTTTTAAATTACGAGTTCTCTACATTTTGGCTTTCTCCTCTCTCAGGGCCCAGCTGCAGTGGTGAAACGTTCTATCCTGGGGAACCTGAAATGGCATTTCTTTCTGTCTCTGTAGTGTTTACAGCTGTGGAAGAAGCACAGCAAAGGGTTGGCTAGAATTACTAATATCAGTGTCAGTGAAACTGCTGTTCCTGTCACTGTTTCAGTTAGAAATGATCCAGTTTAGGCCTACTTAAAACTTAGAGATGTGAGTAGCTTGGAAAATTTGCCTCACATCTTTTTTAACTTCATCCTGCTCTTGTTGGTAATAGCAGAGCAAGGGTCCTGTGAGGCACCCATAAAGCAGAGCAGGGCTGAGAAACACAGCACAGCCAGGCTGGAATCACAATACAAACAGCCTGCAGGACTAGATATTCCAAAGAACTGGGGCATGGAATGATGTCATCAGCAGAGGGTCACATATCCCAGAGTCTCCTCTGAACCAAGGTAGTAGTCTGCAAGTGACAGAAGTCCACTTCAGTGGGCAGAGAAGCAGCTGGTGAGAGTGGTGGCCAGCTCCAAAGCAATGGTTGCAGTGAAGCAGAAAGGATGAAGAGGAAGGTAAGAACCTAGAGTGTGTGTGGAAGCGAAGATTGAAAGGAATAAAAAAGATCCTAAAGATTCTTTTTAAAAGAAATAAAATCATGGAAGTGGGAGTAAGTACTAGGGTTCCCAGTGACAGCAGAAGATTTGACTTCATAACCCAGGATAGGTTCACTTGCAAAAAGGTGCAATGAACAGTGGATGGGGGAAAGAAGGTGGGAGTATAGGTGGCATAGTGAAGTACAGGGGAAATGGTAATATAGTTACTGAGATCCACACTGAAGAATAAATTTTAGTGCACTCTGACATACAACTCAGCTAAGATTTGCTTTATCTCCCTTCTCTCAGCCTCTTTAACTTGGAGGAGTTGCAGAAGACCTCTGAAACACACTAAATAAAATAAAACACTTTAGGGGCGACTTTGGAGCTTGGTATCTAAACGTTCTAGTCTCTGCCCACCAAGAAATCACAGAATCAAAGAACTTTGAGGTTGAAAAGGACCTCCAGAGATCACTGATTCCAACCCCCCTGCCAAGGCAGGATCCCCTAGAGTAGTTTGCACAGGAATGCATCCAGCTGTGCTTGGAAAGTCCAGAGAAGGAGGCTCCACAACCTCTCTGGGCAGCCTGTTCCAGGGCTCTGTCTCCCCCACTTTAAAGAAGTTTCTCCTCATGTTCAGGTGAAACCTTCTGTGTTCCAGTTTATAGCTGTTGCTCTCATCTTATTGCTGCTGACCACTGAAAAGAGCTTGGCCCCCTCCACCTGACACCTACCCCTCAGATATTTGGACACATTGATCAGATCTCCTCTCAGTCTTCTCTTCTCCAAACTAAACAGCCCCAGGGCTCTCAGTCTCTCTGCATAGGAGAGATGCTCAAGTCCCCCAGTCATCCTTGTGGCTCTTTGCTGGACTCTTTCCAGCAGGTCCTTGTCTCTCCTGAAGTGGGGAGCCAACAGTTTGACACAGTATTGCAGGTGTGGTCTCTCTAGGGCAGAGGAGAGAGGGAGAAGAACTTCCCTAGACCTGATGGACACACTTTTCCTGATGCACCCCGGGATGCCATTGGCTCTGGGGATTTGCTAATTTATCTTACAATGACAAGGGAATTTGCACGGCCCAGTGCAGCCTCTCTGAGCAAGTCATCTCTCTCCCAACAGCAACCACACAGTGCTTCTTCTTCTGCATCACTAGCATAGCCTGTTTGCCAGTGCTGCTCATGAACCCAAACAGAGCTTTCAGGTGGCTTCGTAGAATCATAGAATGGTTTAGGTTGGAAGTGACCTCAAAGATTATCTAGTTCAACCCCCCTGGCATAGGCAGGGACACCTCCCACTAGAACAGGTCACTCAAGGCCTCATCTAACCTGGCCTTGAACACCCCCAGGAAGGGAGCAGCCACAACCTCCCCTGGGCAACCTGTTCCAGTGTTTCACCACCCTCACTGGAAAGAACTTCTTCCTAACATCTAGTTTAAATCTCCCCTCTGCCAGTTTAAACCCATTAGTCTTCATCCTGTCATTACAAGACCTTGTAATAGTTCCTCCCCAGTCCTCCTGTAGGCCCCATTCAGATACTAGGAGGCCATTCCAAGGTCTCCTGGAAGCCTTCTCTTCTCCAGGGTGAAGAGCCCCAACTCTTCCTAGCAGAGCTGCTCCAGCCCTCTGAGCATCATCGTGGGCTCCTCTGGACTTGCTCCAACAGTTCAACGTCCTTCCTGTTTTGAGGGCTCCAGAACTGCACACAGTACTCCAGATGGGGGGCTTTTCATCAACCCAAACCCCCAGGTCCTTTTCCTCAGGGCTGCTCTGCAGCCATTTGCCACCCAACCTGGATTTGTGCTTGGGATTGTGCCAACTCAGGTGCAGGACCTTACACTTGGCCTTGTTGAATTCCATGAGGTTGGTCTGGGCCCTCTCCAGCCTGTCCAGGTCCCTCTGGATGGATCCCTGCCCTCTAGCAAGTCGACTGTGCCACACAGCTTGGTGGCATCTGCAGACTTGCTGAGGGTGCACTTGATTCCTCTGTCCATGTCACTGACAAAGATGTTAAACAGCACTGGTGCCAGCACTGACCCCTGAGGGACGCCACTTGGCACTGGTCTCCAGGTGGACATTGTGTGGTTGATTACAGCTCTCTGCATGCGACCATCCAGCTGATTCCTTATCCAAGCTTGTTGTGCTGTACCATTCACAGACACCATCAGAGGCTCTTCCTGAAGTGCTGGGAATTCCTCCTTTCTTGCTGTAGCAGCTGTTTGCCAGAGGGTCAGTAGATTCAGTACAAAAAGCTCAGAGGAATGCCATGCTGCAGGCCATGTGCTGTACAACTTCAAGGACAGCTGCACAGTTATGGCTGGTGTCTAAACATGCTTTTCATATGATAAACAACTTAAATTTCTCTAGGCCAGCCTAAGTTTAAGACAAGTACATAAACTCTTCTGCCAACAAGGTTTTCTCTCCAGCCCCCCAAGCGTCATGTAGATGGCTGCAACTTGACTACCATCAACGATCAGCCATTTGAGTAAGGACTGTATCACAGAATCTCAGAGTGGTGAGGGTTGGAAGGGACCTCTAGAGATATGTAGTCCAGCCTCACTGCTGAAGAATATTTATATATATATGTCCTGATATGAGGCTAATTTGAGTGTTTTAATGACCAAAACTAGATCATTTGTTGTGAAAAGAAAATAATGATGAAGTCTATATCTGTTACAAATGATGCAAAATCAATAATTGATATTAATTTTGATATCCAGGAGAAGATTGTTAATTACTATGAAAACTGTTTATTAATGTTAAATCTCACCAGAAAACTTATTTACAAGGTTTGAAACGCATGGTTTGGATACTTATATGCACAGGGAACAAGGAAAACTGTAACACTTTTAGAAAAAAACTAGCAAATGCAAACCATTACATTGGAAGAGAACATTTCTTGCAGTCCTTCCTTGTTTACTACAGGAGCAGAACAAGTCTGGGCAAGCCAGAGTCCNTGTATATATATATATGTATATATATATGTATATATATGATACTAAACAGAACACTGGTGAGGCTTTCAAAAACTGAAGTCCCTTCTCTGCCCTTAAAAAGGTGAAACTGCTGCAGTTAGCTCCTGATTTCAATGTCCTCGGGTATTTTTCTTCACAGTGGAGAATGGCTAAAAAGATTTTATCTGCATGGTGGATGAAAAATGATCCTTTAAATAGATTAACATTCTAATCCAGTTAAATTTATGTTACAATTATTTCCAAATATTTCTTCGTGAACAACACACCAGTGAGGATGTAGCAGGAGAAGGACCTTCTGATCTCCAGTAAGTCAGAAGCTGACCAGTTGGTTTACCCTAGTAACAAGCCAATTAGGATGCTGCATAATGTTTCTTCTTGTTTCTAATTTTGGAACTATAAAACAGGGAAGCAAAAGTAGGTGATATTAACTCCTCTGACATTGATCTGCTAGAATCCTAGTTCTCCTGCAAACTATTTCCAGGAAAAGCAAGGAAATTGCCACTGTTCTAAGTGTAGGTATTAGGGACCATGCAGACCTCTCTAATACATAAGGCCTGATCAATACTTGGCTAGAGGAATCTGCAAGGGAAGCTTGAGAGCTGCAGAGAGTGGTTTTGATGATGCACAAGATGGTAATAGAGCATAAAGTGAGCATTCATCCTGGCATTATACAGCATGGGAAAACTAACTCTGCTGTGTTTCCAGGAGGTTTTACAGTAAAATGTTTAAATGTACCTTGGTGACCTGCCAGTAAAATCAGCATCTTGATCTGAAACAAACTGGGGAAGGAGGTTTAATGGAGAAAGGATGGAATTTTTTTCTCTCTGAGTATCTCTGTGGCATACTACAGTGTCATTCAGGGATATTACAACTACCACAATCAGTGAGGTCACATTAGTAAGATGCTAATGTGATTAATTAACCCTGATGACAAGCAGGTTATACTAACCTGGGCACAGCATCATGCTTAGGTGCTTAACTGCTTAAGTCTCCAGAGTGCTTGCAGCTCAATTAGGTTATCATAATCTAGTGATTTAATAAGCATATAACCCATTCCATTGTTCAAGCCATTAATAACAGTATTGACTAACATCAAACCCAAGGCAGACTCTCATGGAAGTATATCTCATGCTAAAGATATATGCATTCAATATATCAGTAAGTTATGAGAAGCTATTCTTTTAAAGTGTTCCTTACTACTCACCTATGCATTCACCATCCAGGAAATTCATCAAAACAACCTTTCCTCATCTGGCTATGAAAGGGCATTAAAAGTCTTAAAAGAGTCAAGATGTAGGAGACATCTCTTTGTTTGTATCTGCAAGGCATGCTGTCCTTTAATAGAACAGAATACATTAAATTTGACAAGATTGTTCCTTGGTAAGTCCATGTTAGACATTACTCATTGCTGTTTTATCTTCCCATGTATTCATTAAAAAACAATGTTTATTTCCATGTTATCCAAGGAATTAAAGCTTGACAGGCTGATCTGTAGCTCCTTCAGTTCTCTTCTCCATGTCCTACTCTTCCCTCATCCTTTTCTAAACACAGACACTTTGTCTTTTTAAAACCTTTCTAATCTTCTAAAACTTCTTGTCCCCCCTGTCTACCATGATATTGCCTCAGCCTCTTGACTGCAAGATTTACAGTTCCCTCAGTAGGCTCCCCTAATCTGTAAACCCATCTAAGAAGTCTTTAAGCTATTCCTGTTCCACACCTGGAGTTTTACTTTTTTGTAGTAATATAACCACATGAATCAAATCTAACATCCATGATGAAGGAAAAAAAGAAAACAACCTCAACCAAATTTTAGTTCTTGTGTCATCTGTCATCCTAGAGAATAAATCTTACAAGGAGCAACTGAGGAAGCTGGGGATGGTTAGTTTAAGGAAGAGGAGGATGAGGGGAGACCTCGTGGCTGTCTACAACTACCTGAACAGANCAAGGAAATTGCCACTGTTCTAAGTGTAGGTATTAGGGACCATGCAGACCTCTCTAATACATAAGGCCTGATCAATACTTGGCTAGAGGAATCTGCAAGGGAAGCTTGAGAGCTGCAGAGAGTGGTTTTGATGATGCACAAGATGGTAATAGAGCATAAAGTGAGCATTCATCCTGGCATTATACAGCATGGGAAAACTAAGTCTGCTGTGTTTCCAGGAGGTTTTACAGTAAAATGTTTAAATGTACCTTGGTGACCTGCCAGTAAAATCAGCATCTTGATCTGAAACAAACTGGGGAAGGAGGTTTAATGGAGAAAGGATGGAATTTTTTTCTCTCTGAGTATCTCTGTGGCATACTACAGTGTCATTCAGGGATATTACAACTACCACAATCAGTGAGGTCACATTAGTAAGATGCTAATGTGATTAATTAACCCTGATGACAAGCAGGTTATACTAACCTGGGCACAGCATCATGCTTAGGTGCTTAACTGCTTAAGTCTCCAGAGTGCTTGCAGCTCAATTAGGTTATCATAATCTAGTGATTTAATAAGCATATAACCCATTCCATTGTTCAAGCCATTAATAACAGTATTGACTAACATCAAACCCAAGGCAGACTCTCATGGAAGTATATCTCATGCTAAAGATATATGCATTCAATATATCAGTAAGTTATGAGAAGCTATTCTTTTAAAGTGTTCCTTACTACTCACCTATGCATTCACCATCCAGGAAATTCATCAAAACAACCTTTCCTCATCTGGCTATGAAAGGGCATTAAAAGTCTTAAAAGAGTCAAGATGTAGGAGACATCTCTTTGTTTGTATCTGCAAGGCATGCTGTCCTTTAAT
Organism: Ramphastos sulfuratus; assembly: GCA_013399055.1. Lineage (NCBI taxonomy): Eukaryota > Metazoa > Chordata > Aves > Piciformes > Ramphastidae > Ramphastos > Ramphastos sulfuratus. Next base: position 45,526 of record WBNM01013054.1, on the reverse strand, counting down.
AGAACAGAATACATTAAATTTGACAAGATTGTTCCTTGGTAAGTCCATGTTAGACATTACTCATTGCTGTTTTATCTTCCCATGTATTCATTAAAAAACAATGTTTATTTCCATGTTATCCAAGGAATTAAAGCTTGACAGGCTGATCTGTAGCTCCTTCAGTTCTCTTCTCCATGTCCTACTCTTCCCTCATCCTTTTCTAAACACAGACACTTTGTCTTTTTAAAACCTTTCTAATCTTCTAAAACTTCTTGTCCCCCCTGTCTACCATGATATTGCCTCAGCCTCTTGACTGCAAGATTTACAGTTCCCTCAGTAGGCTCCCCTAATCTGTAAACCCATCTAAGAAGTCTTTAAGCTATTCCTGTTCCACACCTGGAGTTTTACTTTTTTGTAGTAATATAACCACATGAATCAAATCTAACATCCATGATGAAGGAAAAAAAGAAAACAACCTCAACCAAATTTTAGTTCTTGTGTCATCTGTCATCCTAGAGAATAAATCTTAAAAGGAGCAACTGAGGAAGCTGGGGATGGTTAGTTTGAGGAAGAGGAGGATGAGGGGAGACCTCGTGGCTGTCTACAACTACCTGAACAGACATTGTGGAAAGGCTGCTGTTGGTCTCTTCTTACAGGTAATTGGAGACAGAACAAGGGGGAATGGCCTCAAGCTAAGACTGGGTAGGTTTAGACATTAGGAAAATATTTTTCAAGGAGAGAGTGGTCAGGCACTGGAATGAGCTGCCCAGAGAGGTGGTGAAGCCGCCAACCCTGGATGTGTTTAAGGGTCATTTGGATGCTTAGGGATATGGTTTAAGGCGAATCTTGTAGAGTAGGGTTGTAGGTTGGACTTGGTGATCCTGAGGGGCTTTTCCAACCTGGATGTTTCTGTGATTCTGTGATTATGTAACAGTTAGAAAATTTCCCTTTCATTGAGAAGAAAAAAAAAAAAAAATTAAAAAATCACTTTCTGTAGTCTCTTGGCCTTTTTTCTGATGCTAGCAGACTTCTGTTCTATCCCCAAGCTGAATTTGTATAAATGTTTACTTCGCATCTACTGCTGAACTGATCTTTGTCCCCAAAATGCCTCTAAACTAATTTATTTTCTTAATGGTGGTACCCAAGTAAACAGCTGTTGAGTGGAGCTTCAAGATTTTCACAGTGGGAAATTTGCAATATTACAGGCTTTGCATAAAATAAGTGTGTGTACAGTCATGGGGAAGAGTTGCAGATGGCCACTAAATTGGAAAGGCTAATGAAAGCAATGAGCAGTAAACAACAGGAATTTCTGCTCTGTGTATTGTATCCAACATCCTTCTTGCCAGTTAAATGGTAATAGGTAGGAAAGGCATTCTGATTTTTGTTGAAGAATATAATACTGCATATGTATGGGACTATCTTGTCTACAATTTTCTAAGTGACTTGGACAGGCTCATTATACTGTGTGCTGAAAACCTTTTGAAAGACAATGGAAATGATCAAACCCAACATTTAACGGCACTAGAGCAATATTTAGTCAGATACCCAGTGGATCCTTCTTAGATGCAATTTTAATTAATAGCTTCAGTATCTGAAGGAGGCAATAAACATCATGTTAATGAAACTTACAGCAGAGGCTAACAAGTTATAATCACCACTAACAGTAGGAAAAAAATTAAAGAGAGTTTATGTGAATGAAAATGTCAGAAAATATCATCTGGGGAAAACCACAAGTTACTATATCTGGCAAAAATAAGAGTCTCCACAAAAGAACAGAAAACTGTGGAGAGTGGTGTTTTGAAAGAGAGGCTCTTATGTATAGTGAATAGAGTTTTGAGAATTTGTATCCAGTTCTGGGCCACCCAGTTTAAGAAAGATGTTGAAGTGCTTGAACATGCCTAGAGAAGGACACCAAGGCTTCTGAGGGGGCTGGAGCACAGTCCTGTGAGGAGAGGCTGAGGGAGCTGGGGGTGTGCAGCCTGGAGGAGAGGAGGCTCAGGGCAGACCTCATTGCTCTCTACAATTACCTGAAGGGAGGTTGTAGCCAGGTGGGGGTTGGTCTCTTCTGCCAGGCACTCAGGGACAGAACAAGAGGACACAGCCCCAAGCTGCACCAGGGCAGGTTTAGGCTGGATGTTAGGAAGAAGTTCTTCACAGCAAGAGTGATTGGCATTGGAATGGGCTGCCCTGGGAGATGGTGGAGTCACTGTCCCTGGAGGTGTTTGAAAGGAGGCTGGATGAGGCACCTAGTGCCATGGTTTAGTTAATTAGAAAGTGTTAAGTGACAGGTTGGGCTTGACAATCTCAAAGGTCTTTTCCAACCTGGTTAATTCTGTGATTCTGTAATTGGTTTTTTTTGTTTGTTTGTTTGCTAGCCAAACAGAAATTAAATTAGTTAAAACTAATATCCAATCAGCTATTAGTTTTATCCAATTAGATATTAGTAACGTTACTCACTTTTGACATATGCTTACCATTTACTAACATGAAACATAGCTCAGTTTTAGAATGAAGCAGTAATAGATAACAAACCCAAGACCATTTCTTTTTTGAAAATACTGGAACAGAGCACTTTTGGTTGTTTTGGGATTTGGTTTGTGGGTTCCCCCCCACCCCAATTCTATTACTCAAAATTAATTTCTCAACATGTGAATTGATTTTTTATTCATAAAGTGTCTTTTTGAGAAATAAATATAAATAAATCCATTTGAAAAACACAGGACGTAACAATTCACCCATAATGCTTTGTTTCTGCTCCAAACACTTGTGATTGGTCTTTGGGGTACATAGTTAGGAAAACGTCTCACAGTTTGGGAGCTCTCTGTCAAGCTACAAATCACATTTGGTTGTGTGCAAGTCCTGCAGAAGTCACAATGGGCTGGAGCCCTCACTTGACAGCACTGGCTTGGTCCTCACCAGCCTCTAGGGGTGGAGAAGATGGGACAAAGTTGTCAAGGGCCATCAGCATCACGCAGCTCTTCCCTGCTGTGGCAGGGGTCATGCAGGTTATCTCTGTGCAGAAGCTTGGGGTGGGCAGAGGCCAGAGCTGGTGATTGCTCCCAGCCCCCAGCACCTCTGTCCCTACTACTACCATGGGAAATATCTTGGCCAAGCAGATGTAAAGGTCTGGCTTGCCTGGGCTGGGGGGACCCATCAGAGGGAAGCTTTGGCTGCTTCAAACATTGCAGCTTATAACTGAAAACAATTCTGAGCAAAAAGTGGTTGTTTCCTTTGTAGTGTTCCTTGCTGTGCCCAGTCTGGGAGCCCCAGTGCTAAGGACAGCAATTTGTCAGAAGATAAGTGTGGGTCTTGAAATCTAGATGCTACGATGGAATATTAGGTCTGTTTTGCAGAGTTATTTATGATTCTATGATTCTAAAAAATGTGTCTTGTGACAGTCTGACACAAGATGCCAAACAAGGTTTAGAATATCATGTAATAGTAATTATTTGTCTAGATTCAGCTTCCAGATACTAGATTTGTTGTACCTTTGCCTAACAGATGACAGAATTCTAATGTATCAGGTGCTATCTTCTTCCCACCTAAAGACCTTGGTCAAGGTTCTTCCTGCTCTTTGAAAGAGCCAAGCTGCCAGAGGTGCTTAATCACTGTAATATGCACTTCCCAGGTTTTGGGTTGCTTGCCCATCTCATCTCTGAATCTTTGCCAATTTATCAATAACCATTTGACTTTTGAGATGGAAGAAACATTCAGGCAGGCCCACAGCATCAGTAACTAGGAAATACAGAATGAATCTCATTGCTGTCTACAACTACCTGAAGGGACACTGTAGAGAGGCTGCTGCTGGTCTCTTCTTTCAGGTAATTGGAGACAGAACAAGGGGGAATGGCCTCAAGATGAGGCTAGGTAGGTTTAGATTGAACATTAGGAAAAGGTTTTTCATGGAGAGAGTGGTCAGGGACTGGAATGAGCTGCCCAGGGAGGTGGTTGAGTCACCAACACTGGATGTGTTTAAGGGTCATTTGGATGTGGTGCTTTGGGATATGGTTTAATATGAATCTTGTCAAGTGGGGTTGTAGGTTGGACTTGGTGATCCTGAGGGGCTTTTCCAACCTGGATGTTTCTGTGATTCTGTGATTCTGAATGACAGGAAAAGTGAAACACCTGACTGGGTACCACCCTTCAGCTCTTTGGTAGCATGCTGGATACTCCTGGACCTGCCTAAAGCCAAGGGCTCCATTTCACTGAGGCTAAAATGTTCTTGCTTTCCAGTCCAGCCCTGTGGCAGCAGTCTCACCATCAGTGCTTTTGTCCAGCTCATGAAGCCGTTGTGACCCATGGATATTTTCAATCCTGCTTATCTTAATGCAATGTCTGCCTGTCCTCACAGGCAGAACTGCAGTTCATGTTTACAGCTATGTTAACCTTTGTCTGACTCTGTTACAAGAAGCCATATAAAACCCCATCTCTGTCAAAGGCAGTGAGAATCTTGTCAATGGCTGCAGTTGGCTGCAGTACGGGTTGGTTGGTTGGAGTAGGAGTTGGTTGGGGTTTTTTTTTTGCCCTACAATATATGTTCAGTTTACAGAGAGCTCCAGAATCACATTGTGCAAGTCCTCATCATCTACTATTCTGCTAGTGTATGAATTTTTGCAAACTTTATTAGCCTATAGCACTTTCTATTTAATTAAAACCAAAACAAACAAACCAAACCAAACAAACAAACAAACAAAACCCCAAAACAAAACAAGGAGGGAAAAAATCCAAAATAATAACACCAAAAATTATACTGGGCCAGGCCCTCATCACTGCACAGCTTTCACAGAATCACAGAATGTCAGGGGCCGGAAGGGACCTCAAAAGTTCATCCAGTCCAACACCCCTGGCCAGAGCAGGATCACCTAGAGCAGATCACACAGGAACACATCCAGGTGGCTCATTAATATGTCCAGAGAGGGAGACTGCAACAATCCCCTTGGGCAGCCTTTTCCAGTGTTCTGTCACTCTCACAGTGAAGAAATTCCTCCTCATGTTTACGTGAAACTTCCTATGCCTCAAAGACACAGACACTGTCTTCCATTAAATATTCTCTTCAAGAAATACCCCATAAAATGTATCAGTTACTTTTTAATCCACTTAATACTTGCAATTGATTGCTATTGGATAGTGTTAACTTTTAAATCAAAATGTCACACAATAGGAGGTTAAATGCTATATGGAAATCTCATTTTGACACACTAATCTGACAAAACCCCATTTCCCATTCTTCTGCTAGGAATCACTGCATCATTGACCTGCAATTTCCTGGTCATCCATTTAGCATGATTAAAGGATGGCACATCAGTTCCAGTGTTTCCAACTGTCCAGGATCTATAAAGAAAAACTTACATTAGAAGTTTGCAGTTTGCTGCTTTAAGTATGTGCTCAGTAATCTCAAGAATGTTGGGAAAGCTTTGCAAAGAGTATAATTAAATCCCCACTCTTCTATAAAGCAGACAGATGGAATGAAAGATCTCACTTACAAATCACTTCCAATTATTGGTAGACAGCCTCTTTTGTACAGAGCTCACGTGGATTTTCATCTCCTTCAGTCTGTTCCCAGGCATGTAAGATGCACAGGGAACTGCGGAGTCACAGAATCACAGAAAACATCTGGTTGGAACAGATTATCCAGTCCAACCCTCAACTCAGCACTGAAGGGTGTTAAGGGTTAACCCTTCCTGGGAGGTGGTCTAAAACCTGACCCTAGGTGCTCCTGGCCCCACCTGGTAGGCATGGTCTGGAACCTGAGCCCCCCCAGGTGCAAAAGGTTAGCCTGCACCCACTCCCTGTCTGCAACACTATAAAAGCAGACGAAGTTCCTCTTTTGCTCTGCCCTGCCTGCTGAGCAATGCTCTGCCCCGTGGCCAGCCAGCCACATGGTGGGTGAACTACCTCCTGACTTGTCATCCATCCAGTTTTGTATGTATTTTTGTATGTTTTTCTTCCCTTATACCTCTGTAAACTCCCTTGCTTTAAATACCCTTTATTTATTGTTAAAGTTATTTTTAGCTTCCAAAACCAGTGCTAGATTGTTTTCTGTGGGTGTTTTACCCCTTTCCACTCTCTCTACCTAAATATTTTCTTTTCAAAGGGGGAGAGGGGGAGACATCCTACATATAATATTGTTCTGTTAAGCTTTGGATCTCTGGGAATATCTAAGCGAGAGCAAAAGGTCAGCACTAAACCATGTCCCTAAGTGCCAGCTCCACACAGTGCTTAAACCCCTCCAGGGATGGTGACTCCACCACTTCCCTGGGCAGACAGTTCTGATGTTTGAGACCCCTCTCTGTGAAGAAATACTTCCTAGCATCCTGTCTGAACCTCCCCAGGTGCAGCTTGAAACTCTTTCCTCTGATCCTATCACCAGCAAGGAGAAGAAGCTGTCCTCTCTTTGTGCCAACCTCCCTTCAGGTAGTCCCACAGTGTGATCTCCTGAACATGGCAATATGTTCTCTGTCTATGCTTTGGAGTGCACTCTACATCTGCAGTTTGCTCCATCACCAAGGTCAATATTGGCAATGGGGCTGATTTTTGTGCCCAGAAGTAACGAAAGTCAAAGTTTTGAAATCACTGAATCATTCATCTCGTAAACACTGATGTAACCTTATTGAACTGCCTTGTTTGCACAACATGAAGTGAGAAAAGTAGTAAGCATGCAATACAAAAGTATCAATAGAGGAGGTAATTGTAAGGAATTAAACATAAGGGAGACTGTCTTTCAGCCTTGAATTTTTAGGACTTTTTCCCCCTCAAATGTAATTGAAATTGATGTAATATTTAACAAATTGCAGCATAATTGCATTTCTAGGTAAAATATCTCCTCACTTTTCATTCTTGTCCTGTACATTCTGCACATTTGGAAGCACGCTGCATGGTTGTTAAAAGGAGGAGACACGACAGTGTCTAGGATTCCAATGTTCTCTGAAGGCATTTGAATCCACCTGGGAAGGAATAAAAACAGGCACTAGTACAGGTTGGTGGCTGCTCTGCTGGAAAACAGCTCCATGGAGAAAGACATTGGGGTACTGGTGGACAGCAAGTTCTGCATGGGCCAGCAATGTGTCCTTGTGGCCAAGAGAGCCAATGGCATCCTGGGGAGCATCAGGAGAAGTATGGCCAGCAGGGCTAGGGAGGTTCTTCTCCTCATCTACTCTGCCCTAGTGAGACCACACCTGCAATACTGTGTCCAGTTTTGGGCTCCCCAGTTCAAGAGAGACAGGGACCTGCTGGATAGAGTCCAACAGAGAGGCACGAGGATAAGTGGGGGACTTGAGCATCTCCCCTACAAAGAGAGACTGAGAGCCCTGGGGCTGTTTAGTCTGGAAAAGAGAAGACTGAGAGGAGATCTGATCAATGTGTCCAAATATCTGAGGGGTGGGTGTCAAGTGGATGGGGCCAAGCTCTTTTTGGTGGTCAGCAGCAATAAGACAAGGAGCAACAGCTACAAACCAGAACATAGATGGTTTCAGCACACCATGAGGAGAAACTTCTTTATAGTGAAAGTGACAGAGTCCTGGAACAGGCTGCCCAGAGAGATTGTGGAGTCTTCTTCTCTGGAGGCTTTCCAAACCCACCTGGACGTGCAAACTACTCTAGGGGATCCTGCCTTGTCAGAGAGGTTGGAGTTGATGATCTCTGGAGGTCTCTTCCAGCCTCTAAGGTTCTGTGGTTCTGTGATTTGCCCCCTTCTGCAGGAGTTTGAAAAAGCTTGTTTACCAACCTGAAATCCTTTGCAAACCACATTAGTACATAAAATATTGAATAAGATGCATCTTTCTCATGAGGCGTCTATGAATAAATTATTTTGCTTCAATTGGATTAAGATGTTTACCTAATACATCTTGGCACCTCTGAGTTGGTTCAAAGGGCAGCAGTGCTAAGCAAAACTGTTCTCAGCCCCATCCCTACTTCTGAGGCCAATGAGTCATACTGGCAGCAGCAGCTTGCTTTCTGGAGCTGCAGACCAGGGATAGCCATTGCTGAAGACAGACTGTCACACCTGCTGCAAAGATTTAGTCACCTTCATAAGCAGCTACAAATTTGTTGCTACCCCAGGTAAAATCTTCTCCCTTCTGTCTGGCAAACCTGAGCCATCTGACAGCTTCACTGCAGCTTTTAGTCTCTTTTACGTATTCAGTGATGTGCATTGCAGGGGAACCAGAGCCTGATCTTATAGGGTGTGTCCTTTTTATTTTTATTTTAGGTCAGTATCCTTGTCTGTATCTTTGGCTGCACTTTCTGCTCTGTATCATTTTCCTGCTATCAAACTTCCTCCAAACCATCTGGATGCTCAGCAAAATTGTTTCACAAAGAGTTAGTGTCCTCACCTCGTGCCACAAGTGGTCTCAACAAGCACTCTGGTGATTTTCCACCCAAAGTCATAGTAGCACATTCTGTGCTGCCTCCATGGCAGGCAGTTAGTGCTCCTGGGAAAGAGCAGTTGGCAAGCTGAGGGATGACAAGGAAGCTACAGGCTTCTCACAATAAGCAGAACCTGACCTATGCCATAGGTATATAGGAAAAAGAGTAAGCTGTGCCTCTGGACCTGACTAACTGCTCAATAGTTACACAGAATCATAGAATCAGTCAGGGTTGGAAGGGACCACAAGGATCATCTAGTTCCAACTGCCCTGCCATGGGCAGGGACACCTCACACTAGATCAGGCTGTCTACAGCCTCATCCAGCCTGGCCTTAAACACCTCCAGGGACAGAGTCTCCACCACCTCCCTGGGCAACCCATTCCAGGGTCTCACCATCCTCATGTTGGAGAACTTCTTCCTAACATCCAGCCTCAATCTACCAATTTCTAGCTTTGTTCCATTCCCTCTAGTCCTATCACTACCTGACATCCTAAAAAGTCTGTGGCGGGGCACACCCAAGTCCCTGCCCCACCGAAGGTTTGAATGGGGTGTGAAACTGTTCTGCTCCCCACCCCACCTCTCGTTCCGGGGGTTTGGAATGTGAAAGGAGTAGGTGTCAAGTACCTTACTCCACCCCCGCAGGCTTGAACGGGGGAGAGCA